>JABSTB010000429.1:0-15185 GCA_013756995.1 Neonectria neomacrospora
GGTGCGACTGGATTGGTCGTTGCTCTCTTGCTTGAGTTGAGTTACAAGATGGAGAATGCACGCAAGGCTAAGATTGCGGACGACGCAAAGGCCAGGTACACCGAGGAGCAGTTGTTTGAAATGGGAGACAGGTCGCCGCTATTTAAGCATGTCCTGTAAAATTCCTGGTTGAGGGGGACGTCAGCCGCTTTGTTAATGGGATCTTCCATTATTATAATCCCTAAGCCTCTGTCTATAAGTCAGCCATGTTTGCCCCGGAGGGTCACCGCTCCGAGTCGCACCTCGATGTACATAAACCACGGGCCGCCATCTTGCCGGCCCCTGCCAAGCCCTGCCAAGCCAGTCTTTTATCGCGGCATTGACTCGTTTCTCACCCGCACGTGTTTCAAACTCGTCTGCATTCTGCTTGATGAGGGCCCGATCCGAACTTGGCTGCCGAAGAGAACTTGGCGTTGTCTCCGGATAACTGCATCCCCGGTATTTTAGGACGTGGTCACGCTTATCTTCAACCTTATCCTTATTTCTGAGACAGTTGTTCGTGGTAGTGCCCACAGTCTGACACAAAGCGTGGGATGGTTCCTGGTTTGATCGACCTACCAAGGGTCAGAGCTTGACCGACCGCTCTCAAACTTATATGCCTATGCTTCATCTGAACGTCCGCTGACAGTCCCATCTCACAAGGCTGGACTGACATGTCGCGGTGTTCCGGTTGAGAGGGCAATCGGCCCCTGCCAAGCCGACGTTTCAGACGAGTTGGCAGCGTTACACGTTGCGACCCACCTCCACACCGTTGGAGGGCCGTGATGCAGACGAATACCAGCCTGAATAACACCCGTCGGGCTATTTTTTGCCTAGGTGTTGCTAGCCATCAGGTTCCCCCCGGCTATGCCCAAACTTCCAAGCGATGCTACTCATCACTCGCACATCCGAGAGCCGACTATCTCTCCGTATCTCTCCTTCAAACCATTCCAGATACCCTTGGCATGCATGACGGTAATGGTGGTGGCTGTTTTGGATCGTACACTTTTCAACATGAGCTCGGCACGATGTTTGCCGGGCCACGTCTTGTCCGTCTACATCCAACTTACAAAACTCCTGTCTGCCCATATGCTTAGTGTGAATTTGGCCCAGTCTCTCCTCTCCCCAAGTCGTTCATTTCTAAACTTTCTTGCTCTTGCGGTAGCGAATCCTACACCCGTTTTTCTGTGCCCATTAATCACCTCTTTTCCAAGTGCGATCTGGTATCACCACTTTTTATTTATTCACGCTCTTTCACGATTACGCCTACACGAGCAAGACTCTCACGTTCCATCGTCAACTTCACTCCTCGATAAAAACTACTCTCTTCCTGTTCCGCCCCGAATAATTCACCCCAATCTTATTCAACCGCCCTCAGCCTACAGCCCGCCCAGCCATGTTGTTCTCAAATATCGCTGGTGTGTTCACCTTCGCCAGTCTGGTTACTGCATCCCCCTCATGGCTTGGAAGACGCACCGGAGAAAAAGAAGCGGCGAAAGAAGTGGTTACAGTTCATGTCACGGCACCGCCAAAGATAGTTCACGTCACGGTTGTTGAAGTAAAGCACGTCACCGAGACGGCTGTTGAGGTGAAGCACGTCACTGTTGTTCAAACCGTTGTGGTGGAAAAACCAGTCGAAAAACAAGTCACCGTCATCGAGACATCGGTTGTCCACAAAGAAGTCAAGGTCGAGATCCCCGTCACAGTTGTTCAAACTTCAGTCGTCGAAAAGCCAGTTGAGAAGCAAATCACCGTCATCAAAACCGTGGTGGTTGAGAAGGCTGTTGAGAAGCCAGTCACCGTCATCCAGACTTCGGTTGTCCATAAAGAAGTCGAGATCAAAATCCCCGTTACGGTGATTGAAACCTCGGTCGTCCCAACTCCAGTCAAAGAGCTAGTGACAGTCGTCCATACGTCCGTCGTGGAGCATCCTGTCACTGTCATTCACACTTCTGTTGTCGAAAAGCCGGTTGAAAAGGCCGTCACTGTCATTCATACCGTCCCCGCTCACGAAGCGGTAAAGACAGTCCACGTTACCGCCGTACACACAGTCACCGTGACAGCTGAAGCGGGAAACATGGTTCACGAGGAAGTTGCGGAGAAACCACATGTGACGGAGATCCCAAAACTAGCTGGGCCGCTACATTTCAGTAACACAACTACGTCAGAGGCCGCAAACGGGACCGAGGAGGCCGAACATGAGAAGAAGGCAGAAGGAACCGCGGAAATGAAAGCAAGATCCCTGCCTCGACGAGCGATTCTTCGTAATTGGTAGAGCGCAGAGTCTTTTTCCCTCGGACGGAACAACGATGATATAGACTGGCTTCTGTACTCGTCTCGCTAGCAACTCTAGCAACGAAACTACTTGAACCGGAAATGGCAGAAAAAGAATGAAGTTGCGGGCTGCTTCAGGTTTTGGATTTGACGGCATGATACCTAGAGAGCGCACGGAGAATGGAGCGATAATTGAGGGCTATATCAAGGGAAAGGAGGGGATTGAGCGACCGTTTACGTTTACGTTAGTGTGTTTTATCACACCTCAAGGTTGGTTTGTACATAGTGCATACATTGATGTGAACTGCCAGAGTTTTCTTTAATTCTTAGCTTTGCGGTAGCATTTGATCATGGAAATAAATTGACAAGCAAAAGTCTCGCCTGCTCACAAATTGCCAACCGCCGCCTTGTTATCTGAGTCCTTTCTTGAATTACGATCGTCACCCCCAGCCAATGAAGATGCCTTTCCAAACGGTCCAATCCCCACGACTTCAGCATGTGCCGGTCGAGTAACTATGTACTACAGTGTCAACAGATCCTTAGTCCTGATTGTTAGGTAGTCAAACATCGGCATCTCCTCCAGAACTTCGAGGCCGCGAAAAGATGGTCCTAAATTGAGTTTATTTCAGTCATCCAATTAACCTAACCTCCTGTCCCGCTGTGTATCCTTTTTATGAGTCCGCTTCCACCTAATAGGTTTGGGCGTAATGACCAAGCTTTCAGTGACAAAATATTGAGAAAACGATCAGCTGGTGATCAGGACCATTTCCGGCAGTGGAGTGGCCGGGGTCTGTTGATTTTTAAATTGCGGTCTTCTGTCTAGATTATGGTTTCTCCTTATTGTCTCTTCTCCATTCATCTTGGTGGAATTTATTCTCAGGTCTGTTTCGGGCCTGGGCTCATTGCCGTCGAATTGATCATCGCCGGCAAGGTCTAAACGACTCCAGTGTTTTTCCAATGGCACACAATTTGTCAGCACAAGAATCTCAGACATGGGGCCACGCGTCGAGGAGGGGGCCAACAGTTTCTACAGATGGGCCACTAGAGTGCCGAGCTGACAAAGATCGTCGGACCCGTATTTGAAGAAGAGGTCGTAGAGCCACCCATTTCTCTCATGAATCTGCAGTTATTGATTCGTCTTAGAGATCCAGGGACGGTCGGGATACATCGACACGATTGCTGTCAGGAGGTTCTACTCCTCCAGCCAGACTCTAACGTAGGTTCAATACAGTGAGAGCATGGTGGATGCTTCTTTCATCTGCCCCATCAGAAAGAAGACGGTACCGATCATCAGTGGGAAGTAACATGCCAGCACGACTGCCCTCTAATCTTGACAGCGGCTTCACCTATAGACTTGACCCCTATCCTTGTATTATCAAGACTAAAGCCTAGCGCTTTTTTCATCAAACAGTCAAATGCGGTGAAACAGACGGTGTCCGTTGCCCTAACCTCCAGATTTATCGGCGAACAAGATACCTTGGGAATTTAGCTGACCAGCGCAGACGCTGAACGGCTGGTAACAAACCAGCGACTCTTCCATTGTAATACCGCCATGACGCTCGAATCCCCCAACTGGATTGCCTACAGCGGCATGACGTTTGTCTATTACATTAGTCTGATCTTACGCATCATAAGTCAAGTGAACTAGGCTGGTCGAACTTATCTCCCCTCGGCCGCGCCGCATTACTCGTCTTTGCCATGGAAGCAACTGGGGTTCCGACGCACCTGGCGCCGCCGCCGCCGCCGACGCAAGCGCTCTTCCCGGCAGATCGCCTTCGGGACGTTGGAAGCCTCCACGCCCCTGGAAGTTGCGGAGCTTCATTCTCGGTTGGAGTATGCAGATGTGCTAAAATTAGTTCATTAAACGACCGAAGCACTACGGCGTCTTCTGGTTGCAGTGTCTTACCCTGTAGAACCAACAATATCGGAAAGACTCCACACAGTCAATTTCAGCAGCGATGTCTAACCAAAAGGTTTTGGTGGCAACTACAATTCATTTACAAATAAAGGAGCTTTAAATAGCATCACCATCCGTCTGCCTTATCTCTAGTACGTAGATGCTCGCGGCGTGTCGTGGGAACAAAGTGAATCTGGACCAATGCTTTGTGTGGAAGGGATCTGAACTTGGTCGTCGGCGTCGATTGCAATTCGGGTGTGCGAGGAAAGGGTTTCATGGATGGCAAAACAAAAACATAAGCCAGGAATGCAGCGAGTTGAGATGAGCGACGGGATATCAATTGCACGAATCACGGCATATTGTTCCAGAGTATGCTTCCATTGAGCATCCCGAGTACTAGGAAGACGTCGGGGGACAAGGTATAGCAAGGGGGATATTGAGAGGATACCACAGCGGGTCCGTGATGACGACGCAGCGTTCACCATAAAAGGAAGCATATACCTAACTTAAATGTCACCGTTCTATGTCTCCATCATACTGTCACTCTTTTATTGGCTGGATCGAATCCATGTGAGCAATATGTTCCGATGGCGATCGGCTCCACGGTCGGGGGCGTGCTACCGCAACCGTTTCATTGAAATAAAGATAGAGTTTTCGAGCCAATTAGGAATTAAGCCGTTTCGTATAATGAGGCGATCCCAAGTCTCTGGTATGTGGAGCTGTTTTAGGTGTTTGGCCTGCGGGGCGGCCTGTCCACCGCGAAATGTGGCACCACACTTTACAAGGAGGATCCCTGGCGGTGGCACCCAATTGCGATTATCTAGTGACATGTTGCCTATTGATTAGCTGGCTCATGTCCCCTGAAACCCCCCCAAGGGTGGCTTTGTGGTCATGATTAGCGAGGCACGAATGCTCTTGGCATTTGAGCTGGCTGCTTGGCAGCGCCGTTTTGATCTGGAGAAGCCCAGCGGACACGGTTCCCTTCGCCTGGGACGGGAACATCGAGCAATTCCTCAGCTTGGGCCATGGAAAGAATTTGCTGCGTTTATGGTAGTGTTGGCACTGGGTAAGAAGTGAAACTACAAGGTTGCATCGTCGTGGCATCCCTACAAGCCGGTAAGTGGTGCCCCTTACAGGCCGGGGGATGGCGGTAGCTGTAACCCTATGGATCGGTGAACTGTTACCTAACCTAGATTGCTGAGGACGTAAGCATTGATCGGCGAAACGCAGTGGCTGAAGCTGTCTATAAATGCTCTTGGACGCCTCCTTCCATCTAGACCTTTTGACCTTTGCTCTCCAGCCCATTATCACTTCACTCTCTTTCATAACTCATTTTATCATTCTTTCTGACAAGCAGAGCTTGGTCATTTGTCCCTAAAAGTCCAACTCTCAAGCCGGCTTGATACTGTGGCATTTCTGTTTCAGCAGCATTTCGTCTCACCACCTTCTCTCACCACCACACCACCTTCACCAAATTCAAGATGCAGTACCGAATGATCCTGGCGGCCACTTTGGCTCTTGGCACTACTGCCTATGCGAGCCCGGCCAAGCCTCAGATCACCAAGGCTCCTCGGGCCTTCCACCACATGGCCAAGCGCCAGCAGCCCGATGCCGCTGCCAGCAGCGTCCTCGACGCTCCTATGACCATTGCTGCCGGCGAGAGCTTCGATGGTGGCAATGTCATGTACGACCGCGGCACTTCTTGCACTGGCCAGGAAGAGGGTGGAGACTCGGATGCCGTCTTCATTTTGGAGAAGGGCGCTTCGCTGTCCAACGTCATCATCGGTATGCTTCATCCCCCCAACCCAACTCTCGGATTTGCTTTGTAGATCAGAATGCTAACAAGACTTCTCCGGTCTAGGCCCCAACCAGATCGAGGGCGTTCACTGCAACGGCGGCTGCACCATCACCAATGTCTGGTGGGATGCCGTCTGCGAGGATGCTTTCTCCATCAAGCTGCAGGACGATGGCGAGACCACCACCATCAACGGCGGTGGTGCCACTGGCGCAGAGGACAAGGTTGTCCAGCACAATGGCGGTGGCACCGTTGTCATCAACGACTTCACCGTTTCCGACTTTGGAAAGCTTTACCGCAGCTGTGGCAACTGTGACGAGATGCCCGCCCGCCACGTCCAGGTTTCTGGTGGTTCCGCTACCAACGGCGAGATCCTCGTCGGTATCAACCCCAACATGGGCGACACGGCCAGCATCTCTGGCGTCAGCCTCAGCGGTGTCGAGGACGAATGCATTGAGTTCGAAGGCGTCACCGACGGAAGCGAGCCCTCCAAGATTGGACCCTGCTCCGATACTGGAAGTGATTCTGGATCTATCGCCACCGCTGTGTCCTCGTCTGTTGCCAGCCCCACCTCTGCGGCTGACGCTTCCGAGACGACACCTTCCAGCGACGATGAGTCTGGCGATGACGATGAGTCTGACTCTGACTCAGGCGATGATGAGGAGTCCAGCGACGGGGACGAGGATGAGGATGACAACTAAACATGTCACTTTAGTGTCGAGCTACTAAGCTTACAGAAAAGAGCAAGTCGCTGCGCGACGTATTGCCACTTGGGGATTAGATAATTGAGAGGCAGGATCGAAGAGAGGTGTAGGTTCAAAGGCCAAGCCAGTCACGTACCTTACCAAGGAGGTCAACAAATCATGGAGCTCGCAGTGTAAATAAGATAAATACGAAGGTTGACTCTTCTACTTTATTGATCCAGATGCGCAAGTATAACAGGACTGGTCAAGCAGCTGTGAGAAGTGATAAGACCTGCGGTTCAAGGACCACATCGTGAGTGACATGTGCGGAGAAGCAATTAGACACTTCATAAGTTTTCATTCCTACAGAGCCACGGACTTAATATCTTGGGATTAATCTTTGTTCATAAGAACTGGGACTTGAAAAGAACGGGGTGGTTTGGCTATGATAGCAGGAATTTCCGTGGCGAAAGTAGTCTCCCAGTCCGCGGTATGAACAGGGATCCAGCCCAGTTTGCGTCCAAGAACAGCTTTAGTACGTGCGCTAATGAGTTAAAGATTAGCAAATCGCTCTCAAGGCATTTACTCTCGCTTACTTTGACCCATACGCCAATTCTGCGTGGAATGTGACCCCTCCAGACCACATCTCGGCAGCTTCCTGTAGATGGACCTTTCTTACAACGTCTGTCTTGAAGAGACCTAGCTCTTTGCATGCTTCGGAAATTTTCTGAGCGAGTTCCATATGCGTGTGCATTCCAGTCTCGCTAAAGTAAATGCCAACTTTTCCGGAAGGAATGGTCACTCCCTCCAGAACTTTCCCAAGCAATACCACGAAGAGCATTGCAAGATCTTCGACGTGGATGTGGCTCCATACTGTCTCTCCGCCCTCGATGACACTCACTTGACCACTTTTCAAGGCCACTTGAGCCATGACGGGAATCTGGATGGAATACTGATTGAAGAGGCCACTGCCAAGGCCAAAGATGGTCGGAGCCATGACAATGTAGGTCTGAACTCTGTTGGACTCGCCCTGCTCGACCACAAGTAAGTCTGTTTCTCGTACCTTATAGGGCTTGGTTGACTCGCGGCTTTTCAAGTAAGAGTACACGTCCTCCTCATCTGAAAAGGTACGAGTTTCAACCCAACCTTCAGTGTGGGGGTAGTCACTCAAGCTTGAGGTTCCAGAAAGATGGAAGTAGTGAACGTCATGGTCAGTCCTGCTACGTCTTTTCCCTTGTCCAGTTATCAATGCCCTAGCTGCGCCAGGATGTCACCCAGCCCCGGCATGTATAATGACTAAAGGTCGAGTCAGCGCACGTGAGAATCTTCTTTCTTGCGTATCATTGATCTTACTGTCAAACCTCTCTGCGATTTCTTCCAGTCGACTGGATTGGTCCCAATCATCGAAAAGGACCGGTTGGACCCCGAGGCCAGCAATAACAGCTCGTTGATCCTCGTTCCTAACCAAACCAAATATGTCCATTTCTCTTGCAATTGTGTTCGTCTTCATGATGGCTGACAAGATGGTGCCGCCGCTGGAAATGTATAATTAGTACAACGTAGGTGCTAGATGGAAAACGTTGTTGCCATACCAGTAGCCAGACACTCCAGTTATGAGTAGGGAGCGCTGAGCCATGTTGGAAGAGTGAGTCATAAGATCAATAAGAGTTGGGTTGTGATGTACCTCAATGGCATGACTGACATTAAGGGAAAATATCGGCATTTATACTAATCATCCTGGCTGAAATTCACACCCTTCGCTTGTTACTGCGATTCTCATCCATGGTAAAACGCGTCATTATGTATGAGGGATCTTCCTATTTGCTTGTCACTTCTTGGCGACTTAGACCGCATCCATCTAGTTTTCGGCCGGAACGGTGAAATTCGGACGGAACAGACGATAACCCTGGTAAGATAACCTAGAGATCGCCTCTACTTACCCTGCTGCTGACAAATGGCAAAGCTACTCGTCCGGATATTCGTCCGAATGGTACGGCTTCTCCGTGTCATGGTACCATCGACAGACGACATCAAGACCTTCGGCATACCGGAGGGTATGATCGGTAGGGGCGGGACTATTTCCCAACGATTGGTTGTCCCCCAATCTCTTGGAACCTAACAGGGGCCGCCAACCACGGCAGTTAATGAGGCCCGTCAACACTGCCATCTCCACTTTATCGCCCGGCAACCATGCTTGCACGATGCTCGCGCAGAATTACCGGACGGAGTCAGGTTTACTAGGGCGCCCGGGACCACAACTGTCCTCGTGTTTAAGTTGGCAACAATATAAACAACGTCAAACTACTTTAGACAAGGTCCGTCGAGCAACGATAAAATTCTTCGGGCAACTCCATGATCGGTTTCCTGGAGATTTGGGGTTTTACGGCTGAGGGCTCGCGCTGTATCCATGCGTTCTTCTCTCAGGCTTTGAATTAGAGTATTAGGGTCGTTGCAGCTATCTTTGAGGGGAATATTATAGTAGATTTTAAGGATCTGGTTACAGCCAAGATACACTCCCTAGGCTTGGAGGAGAAGTAGAAGGGTTATTGCTTAAGATTGGTATCTTCTTAGAGATAGACAAACCACACAAGACTAGGATATAGAAACGGATGAGCCTGGTCAATGAGAGGCATGCCGCATAATAAGGCATTGTTCCAAAGCGTTTCACACAGTATAAAAGCTCCGTCTGTCACTCTTTCATCAATTTGACCAAACGATGACGAAGGTTTCCAGAGATGTGTGGAATGCGATCTCTTTGTAAAAATTCAAGTCCCCACACAGCATCCATATCAATCCGATTCGGTCAGGGTTTACTTAGGTATATATAAAGTGCGAGTCTGGAGAGGATTGCACTAATTATTGCGCGCAGTGTACTATATAGGTGGGTGCATGCACTAATGGCCGAGTCGGCGATTGAGTTCCGGGCCTTTGACGACGATATCTTGTTATTATCAGTTGGACGAACGGACGAGCGACAGGAAATTGTTAATCCTATTCTAATTATTGTTTTTAACAGAACTTTAGGACTGATGGCAAAGTATGTGAAGGTCACGTGATTGAATTCTTTAGTTCGTTTGCTGCATCTTTTAAAACCACCCTGGATCCCCGCCTAATGCTCCTTTTTTTCTCCCTCCCAGCAGTCATTTCTCAACTCGTTTCGACAACACCATGTTGTCCGAGTTAGCGTCTTGAAATAATGCCTGTTATACGAAATATACCGGAGAGCAAAAGACGGTCCCGCACGGGATGCTTACCTTGTCGAAAACGTCGCAGAAAATGTAAGCCAGTCGATCCTACAGTTTCTTGGAGTGATGTGCATACAAGTTACTGCTTGAAGCAAAATAATCTAACACTATATCAAGGCAACGAGAAAAGGCCGCAGTGCGGAAGTTGCGAGGCTAGAAATGTAACGTGTGAGTATAAGGAGTGGGCATTTGTGCCAGGGGTGCTTTCGCCATTAAGCAACAAGGATACCGTCCGCAATGAAAATGGGGATGATATCGCATCTCCTACGGTTGGTCACTCTTCAACCTGGCAGACCTTCTTCTAATGTCAGGCTTCAGTTTGCTCAAGGCGACTTGCTCTCTTTCTCAAAGCCAAGTTCACCCGATCAGCCCACAAACGATTCTCCACACAGTTTCGTATACTCAGCGACAGAGAATACTACTAGGCATCTAGCATTCACTACCTCCCCGTTAGCCAGCCTTGTTTCTCACGAGTTGAGGAACGATCAAATCCTCACGCCTCTAAAGTGGAACGGAACTGTCGCTTCTGATGAAGAGCAATGCAACAAACAATGCAACAAACAAAGAGCAATGCACTGTTTCCGGTATCAAATAATACCTTGGGTAGACTCCAATGCTCCCAAATCTTCATTCGGCTCCAAGATTATGGCTTTAGCACAAGAAAAGCCAATCATCATGGATGCCGCTACTTACCTTGCAAGACGCCGGATCAGGCGCGCTGAGCCTGCCAGCGAAGAGGCTCAACTTTTACAAGAGATGCAGAATCGAGTTTCTCTGGAGGATGCTTTCATTTCAGATGTCGGACGATCATTGCTTGCTCTTGGAGGCCTTTTCAGCGCTGGCCCATCGCAGTGGACAAATTTCCGTTTTTACCACGCACAACCGGATGCACCAAGCCAAGCTTTTGAAGATATGGATGAACCTCTCAAAACATTGCTCCGGTTCCATATGAAAATTGGTCAGTCACATTTTGGAGGATTCACGTGGAAGAAACTAACCGTATAGACCTTGCTACATCTATGATCTGCAACAAGCCACCATCGATGAAGCTCCTGCTTTCCTCGAACAGAAGCTTCTTTAGCACGTCTTTCACAGTCATGGAAAAATACGACTCATGCTTATTATGTCTCTTCGAGTGTCTTCGGCTGATTCACTACGAATTGATCCCTCTCTTAACAGATCCGCCCAATATGCAATCAGCAACTCGGGAATCATACTCCTTGAAATGGGCAGCTTGGTCCAGCTTATGGACAAGTTGCATGCAATGGTTCCAAGATCGGCCACCAGGAATGGAGCCAGTCCTGGAAAGTCCCAATGTCGATATCAACGGGACCATCGCTCAGGATTCGCCATTCCCAGCGGATATCTACACCAGCGCGATTTCTCTACAGGCCAACCTTACTATGCACCTATCATCTCTTCTCCTTCTTACTTACAAGCCAAGACTGATCAAACTGTCGAGGTTCCCGCATCGTCTGGTTTCGAGAAGCTGGCACACTCAGAAAATCGCCCGGCTGGCGGTGTGGAACAACTTTGCAGAACAATGGGACCCTATTGTGATGGCTGCTCTTCTTCGAGTCGCAAGCGAAATGACACATGCTTCACAGCAAGAAGCACTGTTGGGATGCTTTCAACGCTTCACAGATGCAACAAATATTCCCTTGGACGAGGAAATAAGGAGTCTACGCCAGTATTGGCACTCTTCAAGTCATAGTAGTCCGCCCAATAAGCCCCAGCCCTGATGGCTTGAGTCGGATAATCGCTTAGCAACGAAGAAAAGAAACGGACAGGGTCGGGCAAAATATTGAACTCTTCACCTTAGCTACAACTCGTCCTTCCACGGTATAGATACCTGGGCACCCTTTTTCGACACAGTTCTCGACGAAGCCATAATGCTTTGCCTGACAGCTCCATCGATATCAAACTTCTCGGATCGTGCAATGGCATCAACAGCACGTATCGCATACGCTCCGATGAAGGTGTCGCCAGCTGCAGTTGTATCAACAACATGGACCTTGATCGCTGGAATGAGAGCTTTGGCGACCTTGTTCGCGTAATAGGCGCCTCTTCCACCAAGAGTGATTACCACGTTTTGAACGCCTCGGGTCAGAAACTGAGCAGCAATTCTTTCCACAGTCTCAAAGTCTTCAAGGTCAGACTCCTTGACATCAGACAACAAAGCCGCCTCGCCCTCGTTCAGAATCAAATGCGCTAGGCCTTGATAGGCCTCTGCCGGGAGCTTTTGAGCAGGCGCAGGATTGAGAAGAGCAGCGGTTCCTGTCTTCTTAGCGGCCTCCAGCGCCTGGATGACAGTCTCCATGGGAATTTCCAGTTGCATGATGAGCAGATTTGGTGTCGGGCCTGGTAGTTGACTGAATTGGGCAGGCCGCAACGAGGCATTTGCTCCCGGCGAGAGAATGATGCGGTTCTGGCCAGATGGCTCATCCACTACAATCATGGCAATGCCGGTTTTTGATTCAGCGCTGTCATCTCGGTTGATAATTATTGAGCTGGTCTCCACGCCATATGACTTGAGGCTGCCCAGAAGAACAGGGCCGTAGGCGTCTGCACCGACGGCCCCAATCATGACGACGTCGACGCTCGGTTCATTGAGAGTTGAGGTCCGAGAGAGCTTCGCACAAGCTACAGCCTGGTTTGCACCCTTTCCTCCAGGAAAGACATCGAATTGGTTGGCGGTAATCGTTTCTCCAGGAAGTGGATGGTGGGGTACGTAGGAAACCAGGTCGATATTCAGGGAGCCGAGAACACTGATGACTGGTCTTGGTGGTGACATTATCAATGTTTTTGAGACCTGGATGGTATGAAATGAGATTGTGATAGATAAAGTCCAAGATTGCGTTGGGTGAAGCTCCGGCTCAGCAGGAGCCAAGGCTGGAAGGACATACGGCAACGGGGCCTGGTGGCTTTTTGACCATGGGATGAACAGAACCCTCAGACTTCCATATTTGGCCCTGCTCCAAGTTTTGTCCAGTGCGGGACCAGAGAGGGCGAATACAGGAGTGTAGCGCTACGCTGAATGGGGCTGGTTGTTGGACAGTGGGGAGAATATAGCCAAGCACTTCGTCGATGGCCATGGACCTTGCACTAATTACCCACTCGCGTCTCTGTGCTCGTAGCCTACGCCGTAGCCTACAGGTGGAGCACACTGAGACGTGAGGCTCTTCGTTGAGTTCAAGTTCGACATCGCTTTCCATGCGGGTAGGCGTTGCCGCCATCAAATATGTACAGTCTAGTCTACAACAGCCTTAGAGGCCGTCTCAAAGTGCCCTCCACGACCGGTCATTGCCGCCTACGGATCACCAAAAGCGTCGTCGACTTCATACCCCCATTCGGCCTCCAGATCTCTTAACCTCCATAACGCTCCCCAGCCGGTTGTACGGTCAATCGACTTGAGCAGCTGGGCTATTTGCCTCCGCTCACTGACATGGGAGAAAAGTCTACCCGCTATATACAAGGGTTGAATAGAGTTAACCATGCTTCCGGGATGAGGGTTTGCGCTTGAGATGCCGATGACCATTCGAGCATGCCATAACGCGAGACACTGAGAGTCTACTTTTTGCTCTGGCGGACTCATCTCCAACATCAGGATGCACGCTGCGTGATAGACCTGGTTGCTCGAGATGGCCGCCCAGTGAGGGAACATGATGGAAGGGAACATCTGATCGGCACCTGCTTCAGCTACCCTGATGGCTTTCATTGAGGCAGGTCGTTTGTCCAACCAGAATTGCAGCTCTGCCCAGAGCGTCTGCCACTGTTGTGAAAATGGCCTATGGTCTTGCTGGTCTGCCCGTCCAAGCTCCAAGTATTGCGTCCTCCGAAACCTCAAGTGGCAGACCTTGGTACACAAATAAATAGCCCAATTGGCGTGTATGTCTGGCGAGGTACGACCTTTCCGATGGAAAAGATCCTGAACAAACATCTCCGCTGCTTCGGGTGATGTCGAGGACTGGCTCGCGGCAGGAACCCATCGCTCAAGGGGCAGCACCGTTGTCTCGGCGCCGTCAGATATTATCGCTCCGCAGAGTTCCATCCTGGCATAGCACCAGAAAACTGCTTGCGGGAGGCCACCAGAGAAGCCGTTCACGCCAAAGAACTCGAAGAGAGAAGCACACCCTTCGACATGTCGCTTCCAGTTCCTCGCACCACCAGACATCAACTCAAAGACGGCGAGGATGCACGCCGTGACCAGCATACTAGGGTCCTTGGCTTGCAACCCAGGGCTAAGGAGTCGGATACTCTCCTGATACAGTTCAAGGCTGTCGCAACCTTTCTGCATCAGGCCTCTTCTTTCCATTTGCCTCGACGAGAAGGCAAGCATTGCATAGAGTAAGGCCGGCGACTTCTGCGCCATCAGTGGTACGTGGATCTGAAAATGGCGGTCCTCGTCGAATTTGTCAAGATGAGGCGCACATTCGGTGATCCAATTCTGAAGGTAACGTATCAATCTGGCGTGTGGAACTGTGATTGTGGCGCTTGAGAAGTTGAGGGTTTGCTGCGTCTCTGCCGCCTTGTCTTCTGGGGTGCAGGGCCTGCTGGGGGACAGGGTTGACAGGCCAGCAAAGAGCACGGATCTCAACTCTTCCTGCAGCTCAAAGAAGCGTGGGTCGAGTGAGAGGTCTTCTGAGGCAAAGAATGACATGACTGAGGACCAGGGCTTGAGCTCTGGGGATTGGGCTCCCGGGGCGACTGGAGGCTTTGAAGATGAGCTCTGTAACCTCGCTCTAACCCCGGGCACTGCTCACTGGCACTGGACCTTGTGCTTAACCCCAGCTCCGGCATCTGGTGATGAATGGCGTTGTGCCGAAAACAGGGGCCGTAGCCTAATATCAGGCAAAGAGCCGTGACTAAAAGCCGAAGCATTCTGCCTGAGCCCCGGCCGGTTCCATCCGCCCAGCTAAGCTCGATTGATCCGGTCCCTTTGCTCGAAGGATTTTGACGCCTTTCCTAAAGCAGGGGTCATAGACGCCTTTCACCATGACCCACCCGCCCCATGTTTCGAAGTAACCAAGAAGCGGAGCCTTTGTTCCCCATGGGACCTGCTCAACTACTCCACGATCGCAGCGAGAGGAAGCAAGTTTTCCCCGGCCGGGGGGAGGAGAAAGATGCTCCACGGCCCATCCTTCAATCATCATAGGCTAGGTCGATGTTTAATATGGGCTCCAGGCGGTCTACGCTCACCTGTGTGCATGGCAGTCAGTCCTCTGGGGGGTAAGCAAAAACCGTCGTCTGACTGTGGAACAGGAGGTCTTTTA
>JABSTB010000429.1:15249-68771 GCA_013756995.1 Neonectria neomacrospora
CATCTTGGGTGACTGCGTTCAATACTGACAGCGCCTTACCCTGGAGCGTGAAAATCCAATATCCCCACTAAACTAAAGGAATTATCATATCAATTATTTGTCGCGTCCATGTACATTTGTGACTCTCCTTGAACCTATCACTAGGCTTCCATTCTAGATCATGAATTGCTTGTTCGACAGTAATGAAGCGTTTTCTACAATCATCCCATGTTTAACAACGATTACGATGAGACTTGATAATTCAAACGTTAACTGTTTGGATAACTGAATCTGACTATAAACTTTCTTAACCTCAAACTACTCCTTCGCTTACGATGAGGACCAAATAAACCGTCGCAAGTAACAGAAGACTAGAGCAATCACAGGCCTTCAACATGCTTCTCACCCTCCTTATCATGAGATAATTTGCCCTGGAGAGGCAGGTCATGAAGACCAACCTCCTCCTGAGCCTCCCTCATGAGCACCGCATCCATCTCACCGGTACGACTCTTGAACACCCTGTCCATCTCTTCAAGAGTAGCATTCTTGGTCTCTGGGAGGAAAAACCAAACCCAAAAGATGCCCGCGAGCAAAAACACGGCGAAGAAGATGTACGTGCCCCACTCCCAAGCTTCAAGCATGGGAGGAACGAAGAAGGCGATGGCAAAGTTGTTAACCCAGTTGCTTGATGCTCCGATGGAAGCACCTTTGGCACGAATGGACAGCGGAAAGATCTCCGAGACGAGAGTCCAAGATACCGGACCCCATGTTGCTCCGAATCCGGCGATGTAGACCCAGATGAGGGCTGATGTAAATGTTAGCAGTGTTTGAGGGTTGAGGCATTCATGGAAAACGTACCAACTGCAGTCCAGCCTGCAGCGACATGAGAGGGCCAATCGTGTCGGAACTTGGCAACTATAATGCCGACAGTGATCATGCTGGCACCCATGACGACGGAACCGACCAACAAAAGAGGCTTACGACCAACTCGGTCAATGATCAGCTGCACAATTAAACATTAGTCTTGCGATGTATGAGTTGCAGCTTTGGGTGATTTACCATGGCAGGAATGGTGCTAATGAGGAAGACAACGCCCGTGACTCCAGTTGCCAGCAGGGCGATGGTTCCTCCCGTAAGTCCCAGGCTGATGAAAACATTTGAGGCGTAGTAGATGACTAGACACGTCAGCTTCACAATCGCTTCAAGAAAATCCAAGACAACTCACTGGCGTCAATTCCAGACCATTGTTGAAAGAACATGACCAGCCAGGCGGTGCAGACACGCTTGAGGTTATCCATGGATCTGAAGCATGTCACATATTGAGCGACCTGTTGCATAAACCGACTCTTGCCTTTCTCTGCAAGGTGAGGGAAGTCTCTCGCAAACACCTTCTGTTCGAAGACAGCCTCGGCCTTGATCTCGAGGTATTCGACCTGAACGTCGTCGTGGTCGATGGGTAGTTTGCGCATCCAAGCCAAGGTAGACTTGGCCTCCTCATCCCGGCCGACCTTGACAAGCCATCGCGGGGAGAAAGGCATAAACCAGATACCAAAGGCAAGAGCGACAGCAGGAATGCCCTGGATAATCGAGGGAAGACGCCAGGCGAGGTCTGACTGGCCCTCACCGGTTCCGCCGATGAAGTTGCTAGCATAACCGATCCAGAAGGATAACATGATACCGAGGATAGTGGCGAGTTGGTAGAAGGACACGAGCAGTCCTCGCATTTCGGGAGCGGAGAGTTCGGCATTGTACAGAGGTCCTACACCGCTGAAGAGGCCGACACCGATACCCGTGAAGAATCGCCCAGCGTACAATAGGGCCGGGGCCCCTGCAGTCGCACCGACGTAAAGGTAACTGCCCAGGATAACCCATAAACAGGCGATGAACATTGTGTACTTTCTGGAGATGAGCTCGCCCAGAACTCCGGCTGAAAGAGATCCGAGGATGCCACCGAGCTGAAGGATGGAAGTAAGCCAGCCAGTTGCTGACGAGGACTTGACGACGGAAGGGAAATTCTCGGTGAATCGAGTCATGACCAGAGACTGGCCGAGAACACCCTGCTGATAGCCATATTCAAAACCACCCAGACTTTGCGAGGTAACGTGTTAGTGAAGTTTGTCGCAAGAGGATGGGGACAACTCACGAAGCAAAGAATGCGATGAACAGGACTTTTGGGTTGTCCCGAACCGACTGCCACATCGTCTTCTTGGTCGACGACTCCATGGTATGCTCTGGTGAAGAAGCTTTTGGTAGATGAAATCGAGTGCTTGCAAACACTGCGGTTGAACAAACAAACAGAATGCTGCTTGCCATTCAATGGATTCGACGAGTCTTTAAATTCTTTAAGAATGGCAACGTAGTCTCGTGTTTCCCCAGTAGCAGCCTTTGCGGGTCCGACCAACCCTTGGTTGCAGGCTTGCAGCACTGGGACAAGGCGACTGGGTGGAGATGTCGTAGGCTACGACCCCTGGTTTAGGTCTAGTCCACCTCACGACTCAGACGGTCGCCACTCTCGTATTGCGTAAAAGAAAGCTAACATGTTCAGGGAAGAGAAACAGAAGCATAATTGTTCGTCCGGGGCCTGAAGCCATCAAAATCTGGAGGTCACTTGAGGAGAACATGTGGAGAAATGCGGAGTAGGATGGGGTAGGTTGGGAGATTTTACAGCACGGCCGTCATCAACATTAACCTGCTGATTCGGCCGAAAGGCCTCCACCGTTGCCCTGTGGCTGAGCTTGGCGCTATCGCCGCCGAGCAAATTGGAGGCTGGCTCGACTCTTCGCAGAGCACCGTGTAGACGTTCGCGATGTTTCAAGCGGTGGTATTCAGGAGTTACATAAAGTTCAAGGCGACCCTGCTTCCCGAGCCACTTCTCCAAGCAGGTCAAAAAGGCTCCGGGAGATCGTCTAAAACACGCAAGCAGGCGCTCAAATGACAGCTCACATTTTGCAAAGTCCTGGCACCGATTCTTAGCCAAAGAGACGAAAACGAAAATGAGCAACAAGGCCGTTGAGCATGCGACAAACACGGCTTGGGCATTTAGAAGACGAGTACCATAATGTGACTCAAAAATCTGGAGGAGTATAGCGATGGAAAATGTTGACTTAATGCACATCATACGGGCGTGAGCGGCACTTTGAGAATGGAATATCCCTCAGCAGGTCCTGGACTGCGAAACAAAATATGCCCACTAGGCGCTACTTCTAGCCATCCAACTTTATAAGAAAGGGGATCAACCAGCGATTCGGTTGTTTCGATATCGCTACTTGCATCAGGGGATCCAGAACTGCTCGGCACACCGAAAACCTTCTCCGCCCAGGTTTCAGGAGCTCTCAACAGCATCGTATTATCCAGGGGTCTTGAACGTCAAAGTTTGGGCTGTCGAGGCCATCTTTGTTCCATGGAGCTTGGCACGGAGGAATTGAACGCGAGGCTTGCACGAGTGCAGCCGTTTGCTTACTGGCCGGAAAGCTGTCATATGCGTCTTAGCTTTCTGAACCAAGCACCAACGGTGAAGAGATAGGCTTATTTGCACTTCCCCGCGAAGCATGAGATTCGCAAGGCCGAGGAAAAGCGGTAGATGTCAGCCCATCAATCAGATCCGAGGTTGTTTGTTTGGACTCGATATTTCATGGTGCCTTAGTTCCTTGACCGGCGAGACAGTCTTTCACCCATGCTTGCGTTCGATTGGATGAAGAAAACTCATGTGACCAAGAATTCGGCTGACTGCACGCTGATCTTGTTCAGGCATGGCTGGAGGTTCGATACCACTATCGTGAATGAACTCGCGTAGACACTCGATATGGCTGGCAAGCTCCACGACACGACGAGGAGGCATCCTTCAGTTATCGGAGTCACCATAAGAAACTGAGAATTATACGGGATTTATTTGCCCCGCACTTAATTTATCTTGTCCTTCCTAAGTTGGTATTCACATTCCCGATCCCTTGCTTTACAGTTAGAGCAGGTAGAAGAGATGCCATCACACCGATAAAACTAGTCCCGGGCTGTGGGATCAGAGGAACACCAAGACGCCGTCACGTTCGTGCGTACTCATCCTTGCTTCGATTTTGCCCTTGTGACAAGCGGCACAAGCAGTCGTAACGTGTCTACGCTTAAGATATTGAATTGATGGAATGGACGGCGTTTCGGGCATGATTCTGACGAGGGTATCTGAACAGGGCGCCAAGAAGTAGGTCGACGAACGCTGCAAACAGATCCGAATAATGAAGCATGGACAGTGGCTGCATAATTCGCCTAGGAGCCTTGCCAAAACAAAAGGCAAGATTTTATTGTAAGTAAGTGTCGAGGGTCGTAGCCTGTCGGCCTCTGTCCCGGCTTTATGCCATCTCATGAATCGACGGTGAGATCATCACTCATTCACACCCACACCAACACGAGGAAACGCTTGTCCAAGAAGAAGGAATCAAGATTGTGACATCTTCCCATGAACTAGCAGCCAAAATGCGAGATATTGAGATGGTAGCAGCAGTGTGCCCGATAAAGCCGAGTAAGCTTCATCGCACCATCGGGGAGCCCAAGAGCAGCCAGGACAATGGCTGGGTCGCTTGATTTACTCGCGCTCAATTAATGTGGGCTTAGACCTAGGCGGAATCGGTAATCTGGCAAATGGCTACTCACGGCAAGCAACAATTTGGCACCTACTTGGGGTCGATTGGATCGCGTAATACTGCCATAGTAAAAGATGTAAGTTAATCACTGAGAAGTTCACTACGGGAAGAGGAGTCATTCCTCACATTTTTATATCTGGAGAAATCATGAAAAGAATAACAGCTGAGTAGTGGTTCCATTCCTGACCTTAGAAGAATGCCCTATGAAAGTCATATCCCTCTTCAACATAGTCATCCCCTGGCCTCCTATAGCCCCCTCCTCTTGGCTTGTTGACAGATACCTTCTATATACTTATGAAATACCTCATGGGCCTTCACCTGCTACTATCCTCATCAAGGTGTACCGTCGAGGCTGTACTCTCTTCTCCGTTAATTCTACGAACTGTAATCGTAGTCATTTATGCCCTCCAAAATAGTGGCGTCGCTCGCCCAGCTGAGGTCTAGACTATGTACACTCATGATGCAGGTTTTGACAAGGAGCATTTAGTGGCGTCGCAGGAGCACAAACGCGCAGCCTGTATACCAATAGCTTCACCAGTACCTTGCACGGCCACTCGATGTCTTTCAAAGCCTTACATGACTCCATGATTTGGCGAAGGAACCGAATTGCATCGAGGCCGGAACCGAGGCTATGCATATAACGGCCTCTGGGAACTTCATCAGGGTGGACTGTGTTAGAGCTCAAGGATCCAGTTGCTACGCATTTCTTCATACTATCTTTTTGGGTGTAGTCCCCCTTGCGCTGGCGTTGGCGGTGTTTATCAGTCACAATGCCAAGGAGGCAGACGAGCTTGCGCAATGCATAGTGGTAGGCGCGCAGTCCATTTTTGCCGTGCCCAGCTTTACTGATACAGTTGCATCGCACTCAAAGGTCGCAATTTCGGTTCCTATCATCTCGCCTGTGGGATCCTTGTCTCGATCAAGTCGCATAGGCGTGGCATGGTTAAAGTCAAGATTGCCAACCTTGCTGATGCTCTGTTTACAGTGTCATCGTAAGTTGGACATGCACCAGAGCGCGACCCTGGAGCTGAATGCTCACACCGTGGTGTATTTACCATAGTGTCTGGGATACAAGGCATGAACGGCACGGCGCCCGAGCCAGATGCCATTCTCGATGTTTCGAACATGTTCTGTTCCTGTATTAATTTCTGAGAACGAACTTTGACACTACGTTATTTTGGGTTTAAAGTGGCTGATTGATGGGGTTAGATATCCAGTCTTTTTGGCCTTTATCTCATCCATGCTCTTCGACCATTTGACAAAGTTCTAAATCGATGTCCTGTCTTAGCGTCAGAAAGCAAGACCAATAATGCCGGACGTGGGCAAGCGACGATCCCCGAGTTGACGAACCAAACAAATTTGGACACGAGGCAAGAATATAATGAACAGCCGCGAGAAGTAGTTGCACCCCCAAGCGCATTCTTCGGGGGAAGGCCAGCTCTGACCTTAGTCGCCGAAAGAGTAGTAAACCAGGGCGGAGAGGAGAGTGTGTGTTGAAGAGGAACACATCCGCCATGAAGATTATAAAGCTGAGATCATTGAGGGCATAAGACTTAGCATTCGAGTTTTAGTATGAGCTATGGATAGACCAATTTAGATAACTCTTAAACCTGTTTGCTTTAAATACAATTTCCGTGTGGACCGGAATGTTAGCGAGCCTAAGGACGGACATTTTAATTATACCAATGCAGCAAAAACAAAGCCCATTCGTTCCGTCTTGTTTACTTGATCTAACACTGTCCCTTCTTGTTTCCTTGATTCAATCCCGTCCCGTTTAAATAGAAGCCCGTGCTGTGAACACCAACCGTGCCTCTCACAAGCCCGAGGAAGAGGCAACTAACTATAGCCAGAGGAAGAAGAGAATTAATGCTTATGAGTGGTATATTCTTCGGGTAAACTATGTCTAAGCTAACAGTTCGTAACTTGTGTTCGAGCGAAGTCTTCTGAGAATAGGAGAAGCTGCTCTGTGGGCCAAAGCTACACAAGACTAGTGGATAGCCTCAACTTGCGTGCCCACCATATCCTCCTTGTTCGACTTAGCCTCCTCGACCCTTGCGTCCAGGTCGCTCACATGTTTGTGAGATGTACCTGGCACAAACCATGACGTACTGGAGAACAAGGCGTTCATTTCTTCAAGAGGCAGCAACTTCGTCTCTGGCATAAAGGCCCAGAAGAAGATGGCGTTGGTGCAATTGCAAATGACGAACAGCAGGAAGTATCTCCAACCGATGTCATTGATGGCCGGCGAGGTGATCTGTCCAATCATGGTGTTGAAAGCGAAGGAGACCATGACACCAATGGAAATACCCTTGGAGCGAGTCTTGGTGTCAAACACCTCGGCGGGAATGATCCATGATAGGGAGCCACAGGTGAATGAGAAACTGACTTGGTAGCACCAGTTGGTGACGATGAAGAGCCAGCCAAGGGAGTTCTGAACCGACTTGGAAACATGGGGAAACCTGGCGATGCACACAGTAACGATGATGAAGCAAACGCAGTTGATTGCGTTGCCCGAGATGAGCGGCCAACGACGGCCGAGCTTGTCGATGAAGAGCACAGTGCAGAGTTGGGCGACGACGGAGAGCACGTTGCTGATGGCCTGGTACTTCAATGCCTCCGTGGTTCCGATCTTCATGGTTTGATAGATCTCGGGGGTGAAGTATTGACTTTGGTTCGAGGGTTAGTGATTATGATAGACAGTATTCGGGTTAGGAGTATCCATACATAGCCGAGACTCCAGTCATTTGTACAGAGGCCTGCAGGGCTGTGACGAGAAAAAGTCGACGGAAGCTCGAGCGATCGGTGAACAAATCTCGGTATCCCTTTGCTTCGTGCTCGTGCTCGTGAGCAATAGCGGATTGGATCTGGAAGTACTCGGCTTGAACCCAAGGGTCGCTTTCGTTTCCATTGGCGTGAAGCTTGGCCAAGGTCTTGAGACCCTCCTCTTCCTTGCCGTGGTCAATCAGCCATCGGGGCGATTCCGGGAAGAAGAGGATCATGAGGGCAAGGATGCCGGCGGGGATGATCTGCAGACCGAGAGGGATGCGCCACTGCGAGTCGTTGTCGTAATGCAAGTTGGTGCCGTAAACAGTCCATGCTAGGTAAGGTTAGCGGCTGGATTTTGACGACGGGCGTGCCACGGGTTCACAACTCACTTGCGAAGACGGCTCCAATACCAAGCATCAGCTGCTGAAGACCAGTGACCCGACCTCGGATAGAAGGGTGAGCAATCTCGGCCTGGTACATGGGCACGATCATGACCAGAATACCGACACCGAGGCCACCGACAGCTCGACCAGCGTAGAAGAAAGACAGGCTCTGTCCTGCGGCTTGCAAGGCACCGCCGAGGCAGAAGATGATGGCACCGATCATGATGGAGATTCTTCTACCCAGCCAGTCACCCATGGGACCGGCCGCGGCAGCTCCAAAGAAGCCACCTCCAGTGAAGAGGGAGACGACGGCGCCGCTGCGAAGAGGTTAGCGGAGAAGGACGTGCGGTTGTGGTTTTGTGGTGCACGTACACCTCGTTTGGGTTTGGGTGGAATTTCGCTATAAAGGCAGGCGAAGCAACACTGCCTCCGATGACACCCAGATCATAACTGTTTTGAGTGTTAGTTGCTGCGTCTCTTTTGACTCTGGAAGACGTGTCACATACCCGTAGTTGAATGATCCGAGCGAGGCGAACACGCCGACGAGAAACTGTGGAATTGTCAGCAACGGGTTCTAGTTTGAGGGGCGCAAAGGAGCTCGCAGCATACCTGGTAGGTCTTGGGAGGAATCATGATGGCGACTACCCAGGCTGTTTCTGATTGCTGGTGGACACAGAACAAGCGGACGCCGATCCCGTATATATAGCTAAGCTCATGTTTGGCACGACACGAGCAACGACGTCCATACTTTCCGAGTTGGGCTGAGAATACGACGTCTGATTGCAGCGCTACTAGGATGGGGATTGTACCCTAACCCCTTCTACTCGGGCTATAGCCGCTCTACTCAGAGGAGAGATTGTGGCCTGGCACGAACGATAGCCCCTGCCTGGCCTCTGGTCCAGATGCCACCCCCGCACTTTTCCGGCGAAGCTACCAAGGTGGAAAACCCGTTCCCTCGTACTGGAATTAGACGCTAAGTGCCTATTGGGTCGGCTGGACAGAGGCGACCCATGACTCTCTGGAAGCGAGCCAAGCTAGGGCGTTGATCCAATCGGCGACGGCGCTTGACATCTTGAGATTGAGCTCCGGCAGCGCGGGGGGGAATTCGTCCACCCGTAAACAGCAAGCCTGGTCCGACGCCTTGGCCGGAGCCCGAAACTTGGAGTCCCCACGGGACCTGTCGTGATGGGGAAGCATGGGGAAGGGGAGGGCCACGGCACGCGCGATTGGACGCTGCTGTCAATGCGGATTGCTTCTCCAGTTCTCCAGCTCTCCAGCGGCTATCCTGCGGGGTTGACACGTTCTTTGACCCAGCTGACGGCCGTAGTCTAATTCTGTTCATGCGGAGATGGGAGTTGTGTAACTGGCTGGGCAGTTTGTAGCTTGCAGTGTAAACTGTGGGGAAGTGTGGGTAAGATGAACTGACTGGGTGGAGGTCAAAGAAAGAATTGGGCAGAGGCCAAAAAATGGACTCGGTGCTCGGCCGGATAACTTATTTTACCTTCATCATGTTGTTTACTTTGCCAATTCATACTTCTTCTTCCCAAGCTTGCGACTCCTCGCCCACGACCACCAGCCACGACCACTATCGGCTTGATGCTAGTCGGCGCCTTCCAGCGACAAAGCATCGCGGGAGATATGCCGCTCCCATCATCGTCTGCCGCGGAACCTTTGCTCCCATCCCAATCCCTCGGGTTCCGTTCTGCTACCCTACGCTCCACTTCTGCGCAAGATCTTGCATTAGCGTTGGGCATGCCAACTGGGGAACCTGGACAAAGTGCCGGAGCTTGGACTTACAAGAGCTCTGAAACTGAAAGAGTACTTATTGAAAGATGGCGGTCGAGGACGGCCCTCGACGCGTGATTAATTGTTACTAAATGGTATAATATCTGGCCCTCCCTTGCCGTATTGCGCATTCTGGTTGCACTTATGATGCTTTAATTCCTGTCTTATATACATTAAGTCTGTTGAGCGCTCCGCATTTCGTCGAGCCGTCGCCCCTGCAAGGCACGTTGCAGGCCGATTCCGACGCCTTCTTACTGCCATTGGACGGCCCAGCGTTATTGCAGTAGCACTCCCGACCGTTTTCAATTCCCATATAGGCGTAGCCTTTCTTCGAGCAGAAACTTAGGCACACGTCAATTGTCATCCCTTTGCTGTCAGCCGTCTTCGCCGACGCGAGCGCTCGCTTGCCAGCCCCTTCTGTGTAGCAGCCAACGTAGTCGTAACTTTTCTTGGCTTTGAGCTTGCTGGAAACAAGTGGCGCTGGAGTGGGTGTGTACATGGTGTTGTTCCAGACAGATATCCGCGAGCTGCCACCACACAGCTGAGACTTGTTGCCCGCGCAGGCCATCTTGCAATCGCCGTCGCTTGCCAGCGTAGCCTGGGTCTTGGTCGCGTACCCGCAGTAGCACTCGGAGCTGTACTCCATGCCGAAGAGCGGATAGTTGTCTTTCTTGCAGAAGGCGGCACATGATTCGATCGAGACGGAGGATCCGGCGAAGGAGGCGCTCGGGAGCGTGCGGACACCGGTGCCTCCATCGGTATAGCAGCCCATGTAGAGGGCATTGCCATCAAGCGCCGTTACAGGGGCAGTCGACTTCGGGGATTGTGCGACCTGCCAGACGCTGAGCTTGCTGCCTGCGCCGCAGTAGCTGGTCGAGTCGCCTTTGCACTTCATGGAGCACTGGGTAATGTCGGTGATGTTGTTGCCGCCAATCTTGTCGCCGCAGTAGCACTCCTGGGCGTACTCGGTGCCGGCATATGCATAGCCGCCTGCCTTGCAGTATGCCACGCACATGTCGTTGGTCATGCCGGTAGCGTTGAACATGCGGTCGGATGCTAGTGCCCGTCCGCTGCTGGCTTCGGACCAGCATCCAAAGTACGTGGCACTGCCCTTGGCGATCTTGGTCGAGCCGACGACGAAAGGTACCGGCGGCGTGTACGAGGTGTCGTTCCAGATGGTAAGCAGGTTGGGAGCGCCGCACCATTGCGTCTGGTTGCCTCCGCAGACCATCTTCGACTTCGAGGCGCAGGTCGAGGCTTTCAGGTACGAAGCACCACTTGTGAGGTCGTTTGCGCAGTAGCACTCGCGCGAGTTCTCGAGACCTGCGAGCGGATAGCCCTGAACCTTGCAAGCAGCGACACAGTAGTCTATGGTCATGGTGTCGGAGCTGACGGCATACTTGCCTAGTGTCCGGGAGGAGCCTTCCGCCGCGCAGCCAACATAAGCCCAAGTGCCCAGCTTGTCTCCCACGGCAGGGTTGAAGACCGGGCCTGATCCAGAATCGTCAAAGTCGTTCAAAGAAGGCTGCACAGCGCAAATCTGCTGGGGTGCTCTCTCGGGGCCACTGGTCACCGGGTTGCAGCCCGGAAGGTCGCTGAGCAGTCCGCGGACGGTCTCGTTGACAAGGGGCGGTCTCTCGGGACAGTTGGTGCTGAACCAGGGCGTCTGCGATGCGGCCAGCGGTGGGCACTTTGCGACACTTCCGCTGATGGCATCGTTGTTGATGCATTGTTTGATGGCGCTTGAGAGAACGTCTGGGTTCCAGCCATTCAGAAAGTCGCCATGGAAGCCGTAACCAGTTGTGTCTCCGTTGGCAAAGACGAACTTGCCACCCTGGGTCTTGGCGATGTCATTGACGCCGTAGATGACTTCGAAGAACAGATGCGGGAGCTGGCGAGGGTGCGTTGGCGGGCAGATTCCATTGTCGATTTGTGACATGTACGCGATGTGGCTCTGGTTGGCTGCGTAGTCACCTCCATTCCAACATGACTGGAAGTGGACTTGTGCTCGCATTCCGTTGTCACAGTCGGTCCGCCACATATTGTCGTGTTCAGGCATAGGGCCAGAGCTGTCGAGGCAGGCGAAGCTGACACGCTCTGATTGAGGACGACCCGCGAATTTGGCGGTGCTGTATGTCATTGTCATAGTATCCTTGGACCGGGCGCTGTTATCCCCAGAGACCATCTGGAAGCCGGGTGGGAATGGCTCAATGTTTGACTTGTTCTCACCACGCCCGAGGTAGTATACAACAGTGCCGCTATTGGGAACAATCTCGAAGCTGCCGTTCCCGTGCTGGTAGTATAGTTGTGGTGTCCAGTACGCAGACTTGTCGTCCTGGATCTCGCACGAGGTACATGACGAGGCCTGAAGGTCACTGAAGCTAGCGTCCAGCCCAAAGTTGCTGGCTCCTGAGACTTTGTGGACGTGGCCGGCGACGTGTCCAGGGCTGACAATGGGATCAACTCGTCCAGTCTGAATAAGGCTGCACGACATGCGCCAGAAAGCATCTACCGGAGTAGTAATCGTCAAGAGCCCCAGTAGGGTCTTGCTGTGGTTGACCATTTTGTGTGATGTGATGCGATGAGATGTGGTGGTTGAGGGTGAACATGAGATGCTAGGTGATATGAGCCTTGTTCAACAAAATAAGAAGATAGATATCAAAGCTACCTATGAAATACTTCCAGATTTTTTATTACATAAAAAAATAAGGAGTGTATAGTTTGGCTTGCTATATTTAAATTAGTGTGCTAGCTGGCCCTTATGGGCATGGTTGCCCTAGAATTTAAATTATACAGTTAGTCAGGATCGAACTGACGCAAATCGAGTGGAAATCGACAAGTCTACCAATTAACCTATAACCGCTGAATGTTAGATTTTCATCTGTATAAGCGTATATCCGCTCTGAGTACTTGCCTAAGCAATACTATTTAATTATCCAGATATCCTCTGGATACAGTGCTACGAAGTAGCCTACACAGAAGTATATCTAAATCTATTCTACTCGGCGTGAAGGTGAATTTTAACGATGATGAACACCACAATACACCAGGCTGCTGGGCCAGGATCATCCCAATATACCAACGTGGAAGCAGTAGAGTTCTCACCTAGCCGTCGAGTTAATTGACGGTTAGGAATGCGGTATGGGTTTAGTGGAACAGAGGAATGCATCCGGCTCGGATAGCAACAGCTATGGGCTAGCCTCCCTTCGTTCCGTTTTTAGTTTGGCAAGGACTTGCTGTCAAACTAGACCCGATTTGAAGCCAAAATGCCCTCCGTCGAGCCTAAACAAGACATTGAACGAGTTTCTACTGGCGCCGTCAATAACCTATCCAGCTTATCCACGCCATCATCGGACATGTTGAAACCTTGAAGGGATAATATGATTCTGGCAACTTGGTAATAACTAGCATCAAGACCCGCGTGGCCCTACTGAACCCAGAGGCCGGGGAACATGATCCGTACTCTTATCTCTATTCGTACGACCGTCCGGCCCCGAAGGCCCATGGGTCCGCGTGGTTGTTGACGTCGAAAAATGTCTCATAGCTGTTGAACGAGTCCACTGACAACGCCCAGTCCATGAAGTGGCTGAACTGGTCGTCCTCTTGCCGACTGGGATCAAGCCACGCGAGCCCGTCGTCGCCTCCACCACTCGTGGCCTCGTTAACGTTCGTACCGGCGACCGCCACTGCATCGTCCGTTCCTGAAGCGTCGGCCGGGGGATTTCCACTGCCCAGGCGTTCGGCAATTAGATCTGCCTTGGCTATCAAGTCTCTCGTAATCGCCGCCGCATCGGCGCTAACCGGGAAGGTTTCTCCCCAGATGGAAAAAGTCTCAATAGCCTTTTCTAACGCTTGACGCGCCTTTGGTGTGTTGGCGTGGATTGGATATGCGAGGATAAAGCCGACGATGGTGATGGCCGCGTTCCACTGCAGGCTGAAGTACTCGGTCCAACCGCCGAGGATGTCTGACTCCGTCACGACTTGGTACGCGATGAGCGTGTAGGCAATGGCATGGTCGACGCACGTCGTGGCGAGGCGCTCGGCAATGTGAGTGGACGTTCCCGAGTGAGAGTAGAATGTGATGAATGGACGGGTGAGGTTGACCATCATGCTATGATACATCAGCTCGAGACATATGCGTTGACGCTGGAGCCACTTGGGGGCAAGTGCCTCTATCTTGACTGCGGAATGGTCTGCGGAAAAAGACTCGCCGCCGTTCTGACGCCGCGTCCTCAGCTCGGGAGGGACCCTGTCAACCCAGTTCCGCATAACTGGAAGCTTCGAGGCCAACACTTGAGCGCACGACTCCAACGCTTCGGGGTCGTGGTACAGACACGTAAGGTCCTCTCGGCTCATGACCTCGCCGCACTTGACGAACAACAAGTTGTGAACGTCGACCATGGCGATGAACAGCTTCTGGGATTGGATCGAGTAGGTAAGCCAGGTGACATTGGGCCCGTAGGAGCCGAGGATTGCGCTGTTATAGAAGGCGGCTTCCGGACCGTCGGACGGCAGAGTGACTGTCACTTGAGCCATGTCGACGAGGAACGGACGGCCGTGCTTGGCCGACGTCTTGGCATCCATGGCCCACAACGCCCACCAGATCCGCTTCCGTAGCTCCCTCTCGCCGTGAGCCAAATCCAAGGGCGGCTCGAGATGTAGCCCCAGCACTTGAGCAGTCCGGAGGGCCTGTGCCGTGACGATGTGGCACATGTTCTGAAAAGACGCGCAGCAGAGGTAGATGGCGGTGAAGAGATAGCACTGCACCGTGGTAATGGAGGGACTCTCGAGGTCCGCCGTGAGCAGGGCTTGCGACCGCCGGTAATACCATCTTCCCGATACCGTCGCGTCCTCCAACGATGCGTCGCGGTCGGACGAGGAGACTGACTCTCCAGGGATGATGGCATTCCCATACTGTAAGCAAAGAGCAAGGATGATGTCTACTAGAGGGGACTGTTTTCGACGCCGTCCGGATGGTTCCCAGAGCGAGGTGAAGTGTCTCCGAAACTCGACTTCGTCGACAATGGGTTGCAGGCAATGGTATCCCTCCCAGAACAGTCCCAGGAAGGATTCTTCCTGTGCGCGAGTAAGGGGACCGGTTCGTCCATCGACCCTTGCCGTCGGCTGAACGACATCCTCCCGTCCATCTCCATCGTCCATGGCCGTCCCGAGGTGCATACACCGGCTGGCGCCTCGGGGCTGGAGACTCCGGTCGGCAAACGGCTGCTGCAGGGCCTTGCCCAAGTAGCCTCCGATGCGACTCATGAAGTAGAAGGACGAAGTAGGACCGTAGTACGAGGCCTGGTCGGACCGGGCGGTCGCAACGTGGATGCCCTCCCATTGGGGTCTTGAAGCTGGCGTCAGTGTGAACGGCGTCAGTGCCGGTGTTTGTGGTGACAAGCCATGCGAGGATGGTTGACGGCCGTAGTCTAAACTCGATGAGTGCGAACTTTGGTCGGGCGTCAGGTTGGGGTGTGACTTGTAGCGGAGCAGTTCGGCCTCCAATTCTTTCAGACACGACTTCAATCTATCGATTTCCCTAGACGTGTTCCACGTTAGACATTTACCCTCTCACTAATCGTTCCTGTAGACTTCGTACCTGAGAGCCTGTGGTAGGGTCCTCGGCTCGCCAGCCTCTAAACCAGCTCTTGCGCACTGCGCATTCCTCCTAAGACACGCTCTACACGGCTGACCATTGTCACATCGGATCCGCCTCGTGCGACACCAGTCACAGGCTCGCGAAACTTGCTTCCGAACCCGCCCGATGGAAGGCTGGGTCTGAGTCGCACTGTCTCCAGGCCGTGAAGTCAACTGGGTATCGGAGAGACTCATAGCTCGCGCAAATCCCGCACAATAGACGTGTGGGTATCTGCTTCAATTGCTCGGTATTACAGGATGAAACCCAGTCTTTTTACCAGTCGTGGTGATGGTCTGGAATACTCCTGCGTACTTGACAAATGGAGGTGAGGGACGGAGATTGGTCACGACGGAAGAATTCACAACAGGCAAAATACTTGATGACTAATTCAACATGTTGCTTCGCGGCTTACACAGTGGCGATCACATCTCAGCTTCGGGTGTCTTAACAATATTCCCTCTCTCCCATGTGCCAACTGAACAATTTGACTCGGATGATTACTTATTGAGAAGGCGACTTTTATTTGCACGATCCGTAACTCCAACGCCAAGCGCTTGAATGGAAAAGAGCAGACCCTCCACCAGTTCACTGACTCTATGCCACTCAACATCAAATTATCGGCCGAGGGTTTCAAAGCCTACTAAAATCGCATGTTTAAACAAGTGCGAAATGTTTTAAGAAGTTTGATGAATTCACAAAAAGCGACGTGGGATAAAGTGTGTTCGTATAACTTTCATTGAACTACCAATCTCTATCCATCTAAATGTGTATTCATGGTTCATGCATGGCTCTTTAGTCTCGTCAGGTCGTCTCTCCTCCATTACTTCTTTTAAACTTTGATGGCTTCTGCCGCATACTCTTCGCTAAACGGGTAATCGTTGTAGCCCTCCTCCGACTTGTTGATGTAGAAAGTCGGTCTGTTGTATTTGTTCAGGGAAATATCGTTCTTGATCCTGAAAATCAGGTCTGGGTTGGCCAGGAAGTGCCGCCCAAAGCCAATCATCACGTCCCACTTTCCGTAGTGTTCCTCCACTGCCCAGCCCGCGGTATCTGGCTGGTAGCCTCCAGCCACAAGGACGGGCGACAGGTTGTTCCAGGACTCGAGAATGAAATCCAGCGTCTTGCCCTGGTTAGTCTCCTTGCCGTCGAAGATGATGGCTCCCGGGTCGCCGGTCGCCTCGACGAGAGACAAGTAGGCAAACCTGACATTCATCTTCTTCAGCTGGTCGACGAGATATGTGAAGAGCTCGTGGGCATCGGGCTTCTCGGAGCCCTGGAAGGCTGCGTAAGGGGAAAGCCGGATCGCCACTCTCTCGGCACCGATGGCTTCAACGACGGCCTTGACCACCTCGAGCGTCAGCCGCGACCTGTTCTCGATGGAACCACCCCACTTGTCGGTGCGCTTATTGACGCTGCCCGAGAGAAACTGGTCCAGGAGATAGCCGTGCGCGGAATGGATCTCGACGCCATCTGCTCCCGCTGCGACGGCCCTCTTGGCGGTGCTGACGAAGTTCTGGATTGTCTCGAGGATCTCCTCCTCGGTCATCTCCTTGGGTACCTCGTCGGTGCCTTCCATGGCCGAAGCGCTGCTAGATCGGTACGGGAGACCCCGCTCAGCCATGTACTCTGGCGAAGCAGCTCGTCCCATGCTCCAAATCTGTTGGAAGAAGAATGAACCCCTCGCGTGGACGGCGTCAATGACCTTGCTCCAAGCCTCGACCTGGCGGTCCGTCACGAGCCCGGGGCCGTTGCGATGGCCTTCGTCGGGATGAGAGACTCCAGTCGCTTCTGAAATGACTAGGGTGCCTGGCGCGGAGGCACGGTCGCCGTAGTATTTTTGCATGAAGGAGAGAGGCACGTGTTCGTCATCGTTGCGGTAACGGGTCAATGGGGCGAAGACAATTCGCTGTTGGATGTTGAAATTGCCCACTTTTAAGGGCTTGAAGAGTCTCGTTTCGGAAGGAAGAGGAAGACTGGTTGAGCCCATTTTGCTGGGATGTGGTAGGATCACGAAGGGTTGTATAGAAGTGTATTGGAAAATAGGACAAGAGACGGAGATCTAGGTAAGCCTTGCTTCTAGGCTGGGCGATGAAGAAGCTGTGGGATGACTTGGGTCTGATGGCTTCAATGGTGCTGTTTGCTTCAGAAAAGAGATTTTAAAAATGTCTAAGCGCTAAATGTTTTATAAGAGTTTGGTTCAAGAGGACATTCTCTTGGATTACCTCACAACTGGTGGCCTTGTTGATTTCAAAAGGTATCGCGGAGTGACGGAATGAGTGGGGCCCGGAGTCAAGGCGTCATACGATAGGATGATTAGAGGGACGGAAATCACAGACGCACGGAGTGGCGGAGGGACGGAAAAGCTAGCGTAGTGGAGTTGCGGAATCCTAGAGCGATCGTCGGAACGGAGAAAGCCAATCACAGAGTCCCGGAGCCACGGAGTTGCACTTCCCCGCATCCACCAACCTCTTATCATCACCAAGCATAGTTCCTTTGTCAGTGTAGTCGTATAATCAGTCTCTATTGCAAAAGTCAGAGTCTAGACGATGTGCCCAGACTAGACATAAGTAAGGTGCTTCCAGATGATGAACCCGATCTCAATTCTCCAATCCAACATCCAGTCCAACATCCTGTTCATACCAAGCAGGCCAGCTCCCTTATCCAATCACGCCACAAACACTCGCATTAAAGCTCCTCGATATGGCCGCCACTGCCGATAAATCCAAGCCTTACATTCCCCTAGCTGGGGGTGCTGAAGACGGCTGGTCCAAAGACAACGAAGCGACTGCTACATGCTTCTGCGGTGCTGTGCAACTGGCATTTGTAAGTATTGCAACCCGTTTGCACTTATAGCAGTGCCATTCACAATCTCCCCTTTCAATTCACCGTATCTCTCACCTTTGGAGAAGGAAAAAAAACCACAACTCTGCTCAATTGCTTACTCTCGATACCCCGTAGCCAACAGAGGGTCCGGGTCTAGTCGATACCTTCGTCTGCAACTGTACCGACTGTCGCAAGATCACGGCCTCCATGTTCGCATCCAACTTCATTGTGGCAGACACACACCTGAAGCACCTGCGCGGTCAGGATATCCTGAAGACGTTCAGTGAATCTCGGACAATCGGCTCGGGGCACGCCATGACCAATTACTTTTGTTCCACTTGCGGCACGCTCATGTACCGCGTGGGTGCCGCTTTCCCGGGGCACAGCATTCTGCGTATCGGGACTGTGGATGATTTCAACCTACACGAGACCAAGCTGAGGCCGAGAGTAGAGCAGTTTACTAAGGATCGTGTCAGCTGGTTCAGCGGCTTGGAGGGAGTGAGGCAGGTCGAGGGTAGTGCCTACAAGCCGAAGATTTGAAGGCAATGGTGCGTTCAAGTGGTGGACAGTTGATGAATTGTGGCACGTGTAAATGAACTAGCTAATAAGACAAAAATATATTTGTAGACTTAAGATTGAATGGCTACTGTGATAGGAACGGGAATCCGGCTACTTTGGGCGACAACAATAGTCACCTGACCCCATAAGTGGAATGGCTGCTTTCAGACATGTCGCTTTCATTGCAAAATTGATGAGGCTATTCATTTATTTGCACTTTGGCTCACTCCCACTCCCTCAGAGAGTATACATGAAGTCCGGGCGCAGATCGCCACGGATCCAGCGCTGCTCGTCAGGCAAAGCCGCCCACGTTTCGTCCATCTTCCCAGCTCGTCGGTTGCTGTTCATCTTGCGCAGCGCAATATGCATGAAAATAGAGCCACCCAAAAGGAAGGCAATCTGGTATCCGAGTACCACACCGTGGCCGGTCCAGTAGCGGGGGTTCTCACGATCGAGGTAGATGTTGGATGACACAACCCCATTTAGGTTACCCCAGCCAACAACCATCCCGAGCACGAATGCGCGCTTGAGGGAGCCCTCAGTATTATTGACGACCCAGGATAACGTGTTCGGAATGGTTGGATAAATACCGGCCGAACCTAGGAAGCAACCGGCGTACTGAACCCGAGGGTTTGAGCTGGAGAGGAGCATGATGAAGCCCAAGATGCCGATAGAAACGGTAACCATGTTGCAGTATCCACGCCAACGTGTGCGATCGGCGAGCCAACCGACGCATACAGTGCAAACGGCGGCAACAGCGTAAGGAGGGACAGATAGAAGCTGTGCCCGGGTACCCACGTAGCCCATTCCGCGAAGAATAGTTGGCAGGAATAGGGAGAAGGCATAGAGAGGAGTCAGGCAGCCCATGTAAATGACCATGTAGCCGTAGGTCTTCCAATCCGTGAGGCCAGCGTAGATATGCCGTTTGTCAAAGTCCTCGGCGGTACGCCCCTGGCGATCCATGATGAGGCGGCGCTGGACACGAATCCGGTCGTCGGGAGTAAGGAAACTGGCTGTCTCAGGCCAGTCGAAAACCATCCACCAGCAAAACAGGCCAACGAGGACAGTTGCTAGACCTTCGATGATGAAGATCCAAGCCCAACCGTGCTTGTTGCCGAGGCCGTCCATCTGTGCGATGGCGGCAGCTAGCAGACCACCAAAAGAGCCCGCAAGAGCCGCGGCAGAAAAGAAGATGGAAGTACGCATGCCAATCTCGGAGCCCTTGTACCAGCAGGAGAGGTAGTAGTTCACACCAGGGAAGAGGCCAGCCTCGGCGATCCCGAGGAACCAACGAGCTGCCAGTAGACCGGAGAAGTTAGTCACCAGGCCCATCAGCGTCATGATGATACCCCAGGTCACAATAATGGCTGTGAAGAAGATGCGAGGGGTGAGACGCTTCAGCAGCGCATTGGTGATGGGCTCAGCAACAGCGTAGCTAATGAAGAAGATTGTGAGGGACAAGTTGTAGTTCCCGGGTACCATGCCCAGATGCTCCTCCATGCCCTCCAGGCGAGCATTGCCAATATTGGTTCGATCGAGGAACGATAGGAGATAGAGCAGGGACAACCAGGGGATAAGCCAGAGGTCAACCTTCCGCATTAGCTTCTTGTCCTGTATATCTATTAGCCATATTCATGCGGGGTAATACTGGTCAGACGAGATGGACTGCTTACGATAGCACGGCGCTCTTCCTCACTTTTTCCCACATCGGGGTCTGGTAGGTTGGCGAGCAGCTGGGCGCGCTCGTACTCGATATCAGACCTGTCTGAAATTTGTTCTTTTGTAGAGATCTCAGGCTTCTCGAGATCGATCTCCGGCGCAGTTGATGTATTGTTTTCAGCCATGTTGAGTCTGGCGAGACGTAAACTCGAGGTGGGTGAGAAAGAGAGTCCTAAATCTGAGAGATGGACGAGAAATTGAGGGGTGATACTTCATTCATACGAAAAGTCGAAGAAGATCGCTGGCCATTCGTGAGCTGGAAGCGACGTCTTTATAGCGAGTGTGAGTGCTGTTTCTTGGCATAGATCAACGGTCCTACGGAGTCTCCGCTTGTCTTACAACGTCTTGGAGAAAGCGGGAGTTGATGGTAAAAGCCCGAGCTTTATCGTGGACTGGGTGATCTTGTCTAAGAAAGGAAGCTCAATAAATCGTGGGAATGACGTGGAGGGTAGGATTTTGATCCCGAGTAGGTTTAAGGTCACATTAAGCTACTCCTGTCTCCATTATTATGTGCGCCATGACTCGGTCTTTCACTTTAAAGTTGGCGGGCTTGACGCGGGGTAGCATACTTGTTACACAGCCCCGTGAGGGACTCTATACAGGCAAGTTGATGCGGCAATTGTTGCAGGATAAGCCAGGGACATGACCACAAAGAGGTCATTTTTCTTATTCTATGATACACGTCCTCGTAGAGAGCTTCCGTCTCTTAGAACTTTTTCATACTATGTATTCACCACTCTTTTACACCTCGTTCGTTCGCTGTCTTGTCGGCTTGAGGGTTATTTATATGTACTATGCTTCAGCATAGGCGTTTCATGAATTGGACATCAAGGTCAGAGAGAGGGACCTAGACGGGTTAAAAAACTGGGCTCAAGGTGTGACATTGATGCGAGCCATGTTATTGGGAAACCTTGCTGTGTTTAAGTTAGTTGGATTAATAGTGCTGAGCATAGCATTTTACTGTGTTATCGACTGTGTGTTATATACTGCATTGGCTTGATCTATCAGATGATATTGACCAAGGCTAAAATACTCTAAATAGTGAAAGATTGAATATTCTGTAGTAACAATCTAGTAATGTATTTATTCTATCTATCTATCTATACTAAGTTAAATGCAAAACAACCGATTCTCTAACCCTAATAACAATGAATAAGTGTTTCTACTCTTAATAGAGAGTTGAGAAAGAAACATAAGAAAAGGAGTGAGAAAAAGAGAATAGAAACAGTACAGACGTATAAAAGGGGAGCAGTAGTAAGAAGACTGTTAGCACATCCCCCCTAATCGCCTTATTCTAAGACTCAGCCTTCTTTGTAGCCTTTGTCCTGAGTTTCATCATGAGGAACACGAGCCCATAAATACCAACTACAAAGACAACAATAATGCCTGCGTTCCTCCATCCATAATATTCCTCGCTGAGGTTCAGTGTCCGGAGGTAATCCCCACCCTCGGTGTACTGACACACGCGGCAGTTGGTAATGGCGTCTGGATTCAGGAGATTTGTAGCCGCCCCCATGCCGTGCTGGTAGTCGGCAAGGTATTCGCCGCAAGTTTGGTTGGGAGCCGGGTCAAAGATAGCAAATTCCTCAGGCTTGCAGTGAACAGGCTTATCCCAGGTAGTGAAGACAAGCAGGGAGCTCATCAGGTAGTTGAAAGGATCGATGTAGTAAACCCTGTTAGAGAACGCTGTTAGTGACTACATACACCAGGGTTCTCAATGAAAAAGCCGAATATTGCTCACCAGTATCTCCAGAATGGCTCGATTTGGCTGTAGGGTATCATGACGCCGCAGAATGAGACCAGAGTTGTGATGACCAGAGGGTTGACGAGAGATGCGAAGACAGCGTTGGGGGTATACGCAGCAATCATTTGTCCAATACCAGTGTATAGACATTCGTACATGACCTGCGAAACTGTTAGCTGTGTCACATGGAAGGAGCTGGAAGATGGGCAAAGACTTACCACGACGAAGAACACACTGCCAGCGTGTTCTGGAGAGGTAGGAAGGCCACAAGTAAAGTACCAGCAGACGTAATATAACAGTGCACAGGCAAGTAAGTAGGGAAATTCCGAAACGATAAGGCCGGTAACGAAGGGAGCCCAGTGATACATCTTGCTCTTCTTCTCACGTGCCTCGTAGATATCGCGGCGGTCGATGAAGAGGGGCTGGAGCTGGGAAATAACGCCTGGCGCAACAAAAATGAAGTTAAAGACGGTGAAGAGGTTCTGCTGAAGGTCTGTAAGACTATCTCCAATCATCCAAAAGGTGAAGCCGTTTAACAGCGCCAGGCTGATATGCATGGCAAACTTATTGTCGACGTATTCGGTATTCCGGAAGAGTGAGATGTTCATGCGATGCGTCACAAGTTTAACTTGCGTCCACATAGAAGCCGCAAACTCGTGTCCGTCATCATTGGCTCCTGTCGGCCCAGCAGCGGCTTCTGCAATAATATGATCCAGATTTCTGGAGAGCAGGTCGTGTTCTGGTGACTGTAACCAAATTTGATTCCAGTCTTGATTCCAAGACGGGTCTCCGTTCCCTGAAACGACATCGATCATGTGCTCGGCAGGATTTGCTTCAGGGGGGCAAGGGGATCCATAGCGACCGAAGTATTCTTTGATGGTGTTTGCATTCTGACCGATATCACCAAAGTATACAGTCTTCCCGCCTTTCGCGAGCAACAAGAGCGTATCAAATTGCGCAAACAGCTGGGCTGACGGCTGATGGATAGTTACCAGGATAGCTTGTCCAGCTTCTGCAAGTTTTCGGAGGAAGCGCACAGTATTGTAAGCGGCCTGGCCATCAAGTCCGGATGTAGGTTCATCAAGGAAGATAAGGATACTTGGTTTTGCTACCAATTCGACGGCAATAGTAAGACGTTTGCGTTGCTCAACTGAGAGGCCAGTACCTGGATGACCTACGAGTGTATGTTCGAGGTCATTCAGTTCCAGAAGGTCAACGATGGTGTCTACATATCGTAGCTTTGCTTCGGTGGGTGTATCGCGAGATTGGCGCAAGAGGGCCGAGAACTCGAGGGCCTCGCGGACGGTTGCCAAAGGCTCATGGACATCCAACTGTTCGACATAACCGGCTGAACGTTGAAAAGAGATTGGAATAGGACGTCCATCGACTAAGACGGATCCATGAATAGTGCCTTCAGTTTTTCGTTGCGCTAGGACGTCAAGAAGTGTTGTCTTTCCGGCACCAGAGGATCCCATTAGAGCCCCCAGCATTCCGGGTTTGACATAGCCCTGTATGTTGTCAAGAAGGACGCGGTCACCGTCAGGAGTTTTGACGGTATACGTTAAGCCTTTCCAGGTGAAGATGCTCCGGTTGCGGAGGAGGTCGTTGCCGTGGTTCCTGTCTGATCTATCAGATCCAGATTTGGCTGGGGGCTTCTCACTAGCTCGCGCCTCCTCGTCTCCGGATTGCAACAGATGCTTCGACTTGTGGTGTTGCTCCCGAGGAATAAGGAGATTTCGGCCACCTTCTCCCACCTGCTTCCACCGAGAGGTGAAGAATATGGTGAGCGCAACAAACAGCACCCACCACGCGCAGTTGATGCCAAAATTGCGCCAGATATGGCTGTGACTGAAGGACATGTGCGCAAGATATTCGTCGCCTGTCAGACTCGTGGCACCGGGCAACGCGCCGCCAACACCAGCACATGATTGCCCACCGATTCCTTCAGTATAGCCAGGACCATTAGGAATAATGTTCGGACCAACACAGGGAATAATCTGGCCATGAAATTCGTTTCCGAGAAGAGCTTCAAATCCATAGGCCATAGGGTTGATCCAGAAGATCCAAACAAACCACGGATGCATCTCGGGCTTAATAATCATGTAGCCCATATAGACAAACAAGGCGACGATTGAAAGACCCGAGACCTTAGTCGCAGCGTCGAAGGTGGGGAACGCGGCGCCGATGAGGCGGAAGAAAGCCGTCATGGACATGGCCGTCATGAAGTTGGTGGCCAAGTAGGTGAAGAAGGCCGCGGCGGTAGTCTTCAGACCCACCATGAAGTAGAGAACGAGACCGAAATGTGTTACTTGGAACAATAGAATGGGGAAGTCTGCGACGACTTGGGCAATGCAGATTGCTGCTGGGTCATACAGGGCGAAGGAGCGGTGCTTGGCCAAGATGGGTCTGCCAGTAAACGAGTCTGTGACCTCTGAAAGAGCAATAAGAGCGTTGTATAGGATGGAGAAGAACAGGGCACCACCCTTTAGGAAGAGACCGATCGAGTTATCAGGAGCAGCATAGAAGAGAGAACCGCCCAGGAGAGATTGGATGACTGTGGCACCTTGCTTCATGAACAGCGTCGACTTGTCGCCCCACATGATCTGATACTGTCTGGTAACGGCGGTCTTGACTTGCGTGATGAAGTCGGCGGTGACGGGCGACCTCTTGGGCACGCCCCTGTGCTTCTCACGAGCGACCATTTCCTTGAAGACGGCCGTGTTCTCGACAGCTTCCTCGCTTGTTGGATAGCTTCGGCATTCTTCTAGCATCTTCGGCTTAACAGTTCCCCTGTCGTATGAAGCAAGAACTTGATCGGCGGTGCGTGGGAACGTATTCTCATATCCAGGGGCAATAAGGCGCTCGGTAGGGACTGTCACGCCCGTCAGGAAATCTCCCCGGTTGGAACCAGAGTCCCGCATAAAACCAAGGTCTTCCATGAAAGGCACGGCTTCTTTTTGAGGTCCATAGAAAATCTGTTTACCCGCATCAAGGACGAGCACCTTATCGAAGTGCTCGTAGATGCCGTTGCCCGCCTGATAAAGCGTGACGATAGTAGTGAGACCGAGGACGTCGGTCATGACCCTGATTGCCTTGATCCACTCGAGAGCTGTGCTGGCGTCGAGGCCTCTCGTCGAATTGTCCCAGCAGAAGACGCTTGCGCGGGTGGTCAGGCATTCAAGAATGGACACACGTTTCCTCTCTCCTCCAGAGACACCCCTGATAAAGGCGTCTCCCACCTTTGTATGGGCAGTATGGGAGATACCGACTGATCGCAGGAGGAAGTCCTTGTAGAATTGGGCGTAATCCTCATGTGACTTGATGCCAGGCGGCAGATGATAAGGAACCTTCATGCGGGCGGCGAAGTCGATGGTTTCCTCGACTTTCAGGGTCGGGAAGAATATTTCCTCCTCGGTGTTCATGATGATCTGGCCACGATATTGCTTTGCTTCCTTGGCGGACATGTTGCCGAATGTGACGTCTCCCGTGACCTCTTCGTAGCCGAGCCGGTTGTTGGCGAGTACACTCAGCAGCGTCGTACAGCCTGATCCGGGACGTCCAAGAACGAGCAACATCTCTCCAGGCTTGACACATCCGTATGAGTTGTCAATGATGGTCTTTATTGGGGCATCTTTGCTACCCGTGTGAAAGGGGTAAAACTGGGAAAGGACGTTCTCGTTGAACGTGGCGTCGCTGCCGATGCCTTTGACAGTAAGGTTGTGCCAGGCCACGCCGAGCTTCCTGGGCTTGTCTCCACCTGCCTCATCTCGGGCCCTCATTGTTTGCAGTTCCGGTGCCATATGCCATGTCGAGTTGTTGCGGGAAGAGGTTGGCTTCTCTGCCTCGTTCTCGATTTCTGCGGCATACAGTGTTTCGTCCGCGGTGATGGACCCATCGTCCGTGGTTGATGAATTGAGGCTCATGTCGAGATTGGGAAGCTGTACTCAAAACAATAGACCATATGAAATGAATGAAAGGAGTGTAAGTTGTGTGGAAAGAACGGCAGACTTGCAGCGGCATGTATAAGAACTAGTCAAGATTGAGTACACGTAGAATGCACGTTACGAATTCCTTCCAGGCTGTCCCATAGCTTGCGATTACGAAGGCAACATAAAACCTTCCGGAGTGGGAACGAGGGAGCTGCCTCAATTCCTCAGCATCAAACCCTCCGTAGCGCGTGCAGCGGCGGGTTACTCGATATCATTGCACTGTGGATTATCCCGTCTCTTATCACACTTTTCTAATCTAAGATCCATGAGTCAATGCCGCCGACCTGATGCTTGAAAATTCATTATACCTTGATCGGGACGATTACAGATTTTTCCGTGTTGTCTGCAATTATTACCAATCACCAATTCGTACTAGAGTCGCTCTACCCTGTCAATGGCGCATGCTAGACTAGAGTAGCTCTACCTTGTGCTCTGAGCCACTCACTGATTGGCCAACCCTTACTGAAAATTGATCTACTTGCCCAGCGTTAGTTAATTACTCTGTACACTCCATAGGCTGGCGGCCACTTGAGACAGTGGATTTCCAAAACCCTCCGCGGAGGGTTTAAGAGACTTGCCCCAGCACAGATCCTGGGTCACCATGCGGCCCCCCTTTTACATCGCCCATCTCGGCCCAGACTCCTTCACATTCACTTGCACCCTTAATGTTTGCTCCAATTGCCCGCGGAAATACTGTCATGGGCCGCGCGTCAGTTCATCCGTCGCAGAGGCGCTTTTCTTGTCAGGTCTGCCGTAAACACAAGTCGAGATGTCAACGCCTAGATTGGAATGACCCCAAGTGCGCAAGGTGCACTCTGCTCGGTGTAGAGTGCACCACCGGACAGCAGAAGAAAGTCGGAAGGCCGCGGCGAGGCCCTGCTTCTGACGAAGAAGCCTACAGGAACCCGGCCGCCGACACGGGCTCGCCCGCCGAGCACCCTCCAAGTATTCCAGTCAAGTCGTCCACCCAGCCAAAGCCTCCCAGCATATCTCTAGAAAATGCTTCACTCTTGGAAGGGGGAAATCATTTGGACTGGAGCAGAATGATGGCCATGGATGATGCGTTCATTACGGCGCCAACATGGTCGGTCGTTGGGATGGACTCTTTCGATCAATACTCTTCTCCATGGGATAATACCTTTGGCCTTGACCCGACCAACTCCTTGTTAAATCTCGACTCAGGCTTCAGCACCCAAAATCCAACTTCGTACTCCCTCAAGACTCCTCCAAGAACCGCATCTGCCGCCACTAGCACCTACTTCGCTCCGATCGATACAATGGTCATACCAGGGCTGGAGCACGCAGACGGCATCAATACCTCGGATGCCATACACAGGCTTTCTAAGATTAATCTCGACTTGAATACCCGCGTGGAAGCTGCCGAGAGGAACACAGCTACTCTGGATTTCAACAGCGTAATCTATCAGGAAAGCCCATTGTACATCGACAACTTTACTCTGGCCGAGTTCATGCTCGAGACATCCCGAGACTTCCTGTTGATCCTCACGAAGCTTCACAGCAGGCCATCTCGTGGCCCGTTTTATGCTTCGCAAATGCCAGAAACACCATTTTCGAAGCCGCTGTCACTCCCATCGCAATCCTATCAAAACAACCACCACAATCTGACCTCTATCTCCTCTTCATCCTACCCCATCGCCACCTCTGAGCCATTGTCCGCGCCGCTCGCGCTCGCCATCACGAGTATCTTTACCCAGCTGGTTTCGCTACATGAGTTGATCCTCGAATACATAACTACTCGAGTCGAGCGAATCGCTGCCGATCCCATCGACCCTATTCCAGGTCTCACCTTTGGGGGGTTACCCTTGGATAGACCGTGTGCGCAGGGTATGCTCTTTTCCGAAGTCATTGCGCATATGCAAGAGAGAACAGAGCGGGTTTTAGGCATCTTCTCAATGCCTGGGCGTGGTGAAGTGGGTTTGCTCTCGGTGAGACAAAAAGAGGTGCTTTGGAGTGAATTGGACGGAAGACGCGCTATTATTCCTGATCATGAGATTATGAGGCCTGCCAAATTAAGGAGATTATTTGGAAAAGTAGCATTTATTTTTAGTCGACTCCCCTAGGTTCATAGACGCAAATAATTATGGGTCGCACCAAATGACGCATTGGCCGATAATGATACATTGCGGTGTGCAAACAGTCGTCAAGAGTACCAGAGAATACTCGATAGAACACCCACCGGGGATTTCGTGCTCAGAGGGTTCGTAGCTGAGATATGAAGTCCTTGTAAGATTAGCCCTTGTCAAGGGTAACAAGAAAAGGCAATATTGCCTGCCATGCTAAGGATCACTGCTTTGGTCTCAACCTTTATAATCAGCATGACTAACCACCATCCAACCTCGGGGTAATCATAGTGCAAAGGGCGCTGGCCGTGACTGCGATTGAGAGTGAGGTCCCGCCAGGACCAACAAGCACCATCTCTCTACATGTGCACAGGAGGACTGACAACCCCCAGGGATATTCTTCGCCTAGAGTCAAAGTTTGACTCCGTCGCCCAGCTATTGTCGCCTTCGTCCCCGTCGGGCACAGCAAGAAGCGGCATTCCTAGCCAATCCTTTTCACAGCCCTTCTCCAAACGTTGCATCTGAAGCAACTCCCCTCTGATTATAACTCGGTCCTTGCCGGGAGGGTCACTGATAAATGCATTCGAGGCCATTGACATGTTCCGCAGAGACATGGCGCCGCCGTTTCCTTTTGTTGTCATCCCTCCTAACCAGACACCTACAGACCTTGCTACTCAGAAGCCTGTCTTATTTATGGCAATCATGGTCGTTGCCAGTCAAAGCGACGTCGACTGCCAGCTCGATCTAGCCAAGACATTTCGTGAAGAAGTTTGTTGCATAATCTTCATCGATGGAGGAAAGAAGATTGGGCTTCTCCAAGGGCTGCTGATTTACCTAGCTTGGTACGTGATTAATCATAATACTGCGGCAATGCCGAGGTGCTCCAATACCAACTGACTTGCCTTTACAACTACAGGCATCATACATACGTGCAGCTTGGTGACCAAATTTACACCTTGATAGACATGGCAGTGTCGCTAACGACAGATCTCGGTATCGACAAAGAGTCGCGAACATCCATCAACATTGCTCCAGGGGCGTGGGGAGAATCCAGTCGCTCGTGAATTCCGTTCGCTGAAAGAACTCTTGAGGAGCGGAGATGCCAGCTCGGCGTCTTCTGGCTAATTTCAATGTTCGTTGGTAAATCCCTCAAAGCCTCGGCATCAAAATGAGCTGACTTGTACACCACTAGGTTGACGATGTGCCTCAGGGACATGGCCGGAATGACATCCAGCGCCTCCGTCACCACAAGCTGCCAAATTCTTGAAGACACCGCGGAGTCGTCTTCGGATGTCTTTCTGGTTCATCTCGTTCGAATTCAGCAGACTGCCGAAACAATTAGGATGACGCCACACAATGACCTTCAAGTTACGACGAAGTCGGTTGCATCTGCAACATCGTCCCTCGCGGTTTCATACTTGGAGAAGAACGTGCAAAGGCTAAAACCCACCATATCTGCTCAAGTTCCACAGCAATGTAAGCCTCTCTGTTCACTATGTCTGCATGTAATCGTCTCCCCCGTTAATCAATGCCCACTGGCGGGAAATAGCGCTACTAGCTATGCCGTATGATTTGCTACAAATTAGTCTATACAAAGTGGCCCTGGGTGAAGGGTTTTTCCCATGCCAAATGCCATGAGTAACGACACACTCGACCCTCCACTGACATCCTCATGAGAACTCACTTTGAATGCCCCATCTCTCAGCAGTCAGATCGCTAATTGACTGGTTTCTCTCCCTCGGCAACTCGGTGGTTCTAGCACCACCATATCCCATTGGATACAAATGGGCCACTCCATTCTCATCTTTTCCCGCCTCTTGTCTGTCGAGCACGATGCTTGGGATCATGGGGCTTTCTGCGGGGTGTCGGATTTCAAGGCCACTTTGGAAATTAGCTGCAAGGCTCGAAGCGGCAGCTAGTGAAGGACTATGTGCCTCTCCGCCAGGATGCTTACCAACCCTATTTCAGATGCCCCACGTAACGGTGTCCGATATCAGCAGGAGAGTAGAGGAAAGCACACGAATCGGACAGCATGGAGAATGTGATGCATCGAGCACGGTCCGCGATGGTAGCATTGGATTTGATGAAGAAACCGAGGCCATGTTGCTCAGCCTCTTGACTGATGGAGGGTTTATGTAGATTTTCTTCCGAAGATGATATGCAACGGTTTATACGTGTGGATTGTTCTCCCCATGTTTCACTTCTCAGACTGAATTCTGGTCTGTTGGATACACGAAAGAGAAGGGGTCTTTTGGACTGACTTCAGAATTCAGAGCACATTCCTCAAAGTCCTGATGATATCAAGAGCCCCACGCGTCTCAACCCACGTCGCATAAGTGTACCCAATGACTAAAAAAGCCTCCTCTCGCGAACGACGTGAGTACGCTTGAGGCCTGTCGGGAATGGCAGTAGCTGGATCATCAAGCATCCACTTCCAGCAGTGGGGGTTTTACTTGTCAACGGCCTTGTAGAGCTGTCTTATTTGGCCTTTGATGGATTCAACAAGCCGAGCCATCTCCTCGGTGCCGCTCTTGAGAATGTCGGGACGCGACTCGACGACACTACCGACGAGTTGATGGCAAACAAGGTCAACGATCTCTGGTGGCACGGTTCCACGGAGCACCCTGGCCGCGTTCTGAATAGCCTGCAAGTCGAGCAGAACTCGCACTTTGAGGAGAGCCACGGTCGAAGCGTGGCTTAAGGTGAGCCACTTGCCCGACCACATCTTCCCCAGTGGCTCAAGCACATCGGCACCCTTGAGATCCAGGAACCCCAAATCCGTGTCGCCCCAGTCGTAATCCGGGTCCTCGTCGGTAGTCTCGTACCACTTCAAGAAGTCGTACGCGGCCTGGTCTTTGCCTAGGCGAACGAACAGAGCCGGAGCCACGTCACGAACGCCCATGTTGTCGCTACGGCACAGACGAAGCATTTCCAAGAGATGTTCCAGCGCAGTCTGGACGGCGTCGATACAGCCACCTTCGGGCCCAAAGTTCTTCAGGTGCGCCTCGACTAGTTGGTAGCGCGCCGTTGTATACGGACGAGTTTCGCTGATACCCCAGAAATGGCCGACGCCCGTTTCAAAGGGGTTAGAAGCAAAGAACGCGTCACCCTGCATATCGCGTAGTTCCTGTTCCAAATGCTTCAAGTGGACTCGCGCCCTTTGATGGCCACGCATCGTTCTTGTGGCTGTCTCGACCCGACTCGTCCACAGTAGTAAGTTACCTGGCAGCCGGAGCAACGAAGAAGATCGTTTTTCTGGTGGCAGACTGCGCATTGCCGTGGCGCCAGGCCGGATGAGGTTGGTGAGGACATGGTAACTAACCGAGGCCTGGTTAGGAAATGAAGAAGAAGCTCTCTTAAGGAGCAATGCGTGAGTGTAAGTTGAGGCTAACCATTTACGAAAGTAGCTACGTAGGCTCAAGCCGGAGCAATACAAGTAGAGCCTCAGGCACCAACTCCGCCTCGCCAAATCAGGCTGCTATCATCACTTCGCGGTCACAAAAAAGCTGGAAGGGATTTGACGTGAACAAGACGATAGAGTGACGGGAAAGTAGTCTTTTCAACGTATTATTTTAGCATGAATATCGTATTCATAACGAAGTACCGTATTCTCCCTCAATCTTCTTTAATTCTCTTCATCATTCTCAGCACTCCTTGATATCATTTCCTTCCTTCACATGCCGTTGTAAAGTTCAGTCTCTTACTTCTCTTCCCTCGATTCACAACCTGATCTCGTGAGTTGACTCGCCTCGCTGCGGATCTCAGTTGCTCACCTCTCCAATGCACTTACTCTCAAACTCACCCCGGAAAAGGTTTTACCACAGCGCGTCTATTCCATTCCAAGCGCTGAGGGCACGGCCTAGCTGCGCCACTGGGCTGAATACTGACGCTACTTATGGACCACATGACTCTCGCAATTGTTAATGGATAACGCCACGGTGGCTTTGACAATGGAGAAATACGTCTGTCCCCAAACGTAAAACATGCGGGCTTGCTCTCTAAGTGTCTCAGTGGACGCATCATGGGAGCCCGAGGCGTAGGCTAATCCATCCTCATCTCTACCAAGGTAACTCTTGGTACAACTGCGTGCGTATTGTGTGCAACTAACTAAGCTAGGAAAAGGGATGGAACGGTGAGTCCCGAGGGAAATCACCGTTGTCGCTAGATGCCTAGCATCGAAGGCGGAAATGTGGACGGTGGCCGAAAGCAGGGCTGACGCGTATTCCTACTAACGGTAACTCCCTCATTACCTTATCGTCAACCTTTTTCGCTGGTTACGTATACCATGTTTTGCAACACGGCCGGGTCAAGTTCTTGTTCAGCTCCTGCAAGCCTGAACAGACCAGATTGGCTGGGCTACGTGTGGCACTCTATCGCAACAATGAATTCAGCATGGTGATAACTTAAACACCACTTATTGTGCATGGATGGCATTCCAGAACATTGCTTTGCTTTGTGCTTCACCAGGCCAAGCTCAGTTTCTTCTTCCAGTATTTGAACCGTCGTCCTGCAGAGTCGGTGTCAATTCTTGCTCCTTTCAACCCATCTTTCAAGCTCCTCCATTCTTTTTTGCAGAAGCTGTTTAGCCATGTCCCAATCTCCGCTTGCTATATGCGTTTGGTTTGCTGTGTACATGCTGCTCAATATGGCAAACGCGTTCGAACTACCTCAGCCACAGCCACCAAAGTATGAAGTTGTAACGCAAACGAAGTCCATCGGACTAGGACCGGTTCACAGGCGACATGCGACAACAACCGGAGCAGCTGGAACAACAATCACCATCGCCCCAGACAACACATGCGGCTACATTTCGGGATCAAGCGGGTACTACAACGCCGTTGCTTGTCAAAGTTCGGTAAGCTGTATGTGGGAGAACGACAAGATTGGCTTTGCATTCTGTGGTTATGACGGCATATACTCTCGGTGCGTCCCGTACGCGGATTTCGTCGACCCAAAGAAGTGTGATGACAACTGTTTAAACAATGCGATGGACTTGAAATGGTAAGTCGTCATATTCTTAGCAATCAACGAGAAGGATGGTGACTCATTACTTAATCTCTATCGATGATAGCACTGGGAGCGGGAGTTCGTTTTGTCACACATATAATTTCCAAAGTGGTGTTACAGCCTATCGATGCGGCGTCATCGCCACCACCGAGGGAGTATCCTTTACCTACGACGGGGAAGCCAATCGCAAAACGAGCACGACAGTTATAAATGCGGTGACAGGCAGTGCGATTACGAAAGGTACCACGTCGACTACAGGGTCGGGGCATACGGGTGGCGGTGGCAACGTTCCCATCGGCGCCATCGTCGGCGGAGTCCTAGGAGCCTTGGCTATTCTTGCTCTGCTAGTCCTCGGGGTCATCTTCTTTCGACGACGTTCTCGGAACCACGACGCCCCTCCAGCGACAACTTTCAGTCCTGCCAGTCCCGACCAATCGATTTATCCAGGTAACCCGCTGTCGATCAGTTCTTACGCAGCAAAGAGCGAGACGGTTTCCGCAGTCCGTCCAGACTTTCAGGCGTCAATTACAGGCCCCCAGATGAGCCAACCATTTCCTATCGCCGGCCAAAATGTACACTATCAGGTTCAGCCTTCACAGGAAGCCCCTCACTACGTTCCCGAACTTCCCGAGGCTTCTCATGGTCACTATCGTGGAACAATACAGGAGATGTAACATGACGACTCTTCTTGAGGGGAAGATATTCAAGTACAACAGTCGTGTATTTCAAGGAGATCGGTTCATTATGAGTCAAGTCAAGGGAGGCCTGAGGCAGGGACTGGGTGTAAACTGGGTGAAATTGATTTCCTTCTAAGTAAAGATATAAAGACATGTGCTCCTCTAATTCTAACTCATCCGTCGTTGGAGTATGAATCTGACTCCAAAGTCCCCTCGCCTTCATCTAACCAATTCCTTAAACCAGTTCCTTACTGCCAATCTATAATGAGTCTCTCGAAGCGTCGAGAAGGAATTTTCACAGCCTTTTCCCATTGTCTTCCGGAAACCCAAATAGCCTCTGTCAAAGAAAGTCTAACCGGGCCATGTAGAGCTCACGACGTAGGCCGTGAATGCTTGGCACGATGGCCTTCGTCAACGGAGGCGGTTCCGTCAGTCATGAGTTCTATCATCGAGTCCCTCGCATTTGGTTGAAGCTGATCCGGATACCAGACAAAAAAGCCAACCATGACCATGAACATTAATGCTCCATCAAACACGTACAACGGCCACTCCGTTTGGAGAAGAAAGCCGTCCTCGCCCATGACAAACTCGACCACTCGATAGATGTTGCGCACCAAGACGGCCACTGATGTTAGGTAAAGCATATTCAGGCTAGACTGCCAAGGAATATCGCGAGCAGCGTCAGTCTCAGCCACGTGGGCTCGAAAGCGAATGTTGAATGTCAGGCAATACAGCATGAAGACAGCGAACATTAGAACCTGATTCGCCAGCCCGCCGACGATGATGTGATTGCCAAGATTGACAGTTTTCGGCTTGGTTAGTAACCCAGAAGCGTTCGATTGGATCATCAAACTGAGGCAATCGCTGAGGACAAACATGGTTGTCGTCCAGCGCGGGGAGGTAGGCGAGAATCTATCACCCTGGACGGCTCTGACGATGCGAGAGTATACCATATACATCGATGCGGCGAAGAGAATAGGGGGGAGCAGCAGAAAAATGGCTTGGATGATGTAGGGTATCAAGGAGCCTGTGGAAGTATAGGCGACTGCTCGAAAAATGTAGCCAATGACTTCGACTAGGAGACGATGTGTTGTTAGCCGCAGGTCTAGGGGAAGAGTTGATTTTTGGACGAGACGCACAAATGCCCCCAATGACGAAAGGAAGACAGAACCACAGTTTCGTTTTGACCATTTTCCAGCCATGAGCAATAGTCGCAAGGGTGAACAGAACTGTAAACACAATGGCGGCAGGGAGACTGGGCATATATTTCCAGAGATATGTTCCGTGGTAAGTTTCGAGAGTTGGCATCTTGAGCGTGTTGGCAGTAGAGGTACCGCAAGTTGAAGTTGATGCGATTCTGAAAGAGTAGGTAAAAATACGTATGAAAGCTTAACGACTCTGATGTGTTTGAGACCGGCTTCAAAACGAGTCTCAATAAGTGTCGCATAGAAGTCCAAAGGCTCAGGGTAGGTGGTTGATAAGCGAAGACGACTCGAATGATGAACAAAAAAGGCACCAACATGGTTGGAATTAGATCACTTTATAAATGCTAGAACCTCAATTTAAGCCTCCACTACGCAATCAACGCTCGACAAGTTGTTGGCAGAATCATGCTGCTGACACGCGTGTTCCAACAATGATAATAGTCCAGTTTATTCTCAATTGCCTGCCAGCCTTTAGTTAGATTAGGTCAGTGTGTCTCAATGTGTTTAGGCTGAAGCGAACACGCGTGTTAGCTAAGCAGGGTACGACACTAACGACCCCTGCTGCGGCTGCGCCAGGAGTAAGATGATCTGCGACCACAGCGCCTCGACTCCCTTGACGTATCAATGGTGAAGCAGATCGGGCACCCCGGACGATCGAGTAGATGGAAAGAGGTAAAATTATACCAGTCAAGTCGTATTGTCTTGGCACTGACGAGTCCAGGCTGCTAAGCCACAGAGCTGATCCACGTCCCAACAAACATATCCAGCCTTCGGAAGTTCAGGGTCTTTGTTGGACATAATTGTATCCGAGCCCCGTCACCGAGACATCCAAAGAGGGGCAGCTACCTTGCGATATGCTTCGTCGAAGCCACAAGAAGTCACGCGGAGGTTGCTTGGAATGGTGAGTCCCACCGAAGCCGCCTCATCCCTGTCCCCGAGTGGGCATCTGCTGATCTTGGTAAAATAGCAAGCGGCGGCATGTCAAGGTAAATAACGCTCTCTGACGGTACGAATGCACACTCTTCGATGACTAACCTCGAGTTTCTCCGACCTATCAGTGCGATGAGGGTCGTCCAATATGCCGCCTGTGCGCCATGTCCGATCGGGACTGCAGCTTTGCATCCCAAGCCCAGTCAGAGACTCTCTCGACACCGGGCACATCGTCTCATGAGAGATCCATAAGCCCAGGAGACAGTCAAAACCAGGGAGATATCACTCTGGCCGATGCCTCTCCCCTGACTGCCGCCTGCTTGTCCAACCCCGACTCCCCGGATGACCCAAGCAACATCTCTCAAGATCCAACCCTCGACGAGGCCATCAACCTCAACCACATGGAGCTTCTCACTCACTGGATCGTGAGCAAGGACATGTTCAGTCTCGATATCAGCGATTACCCCCAGGACCTCTCCGATGCCGTCAAGATTGGCATCGAGGCGCCATATCTTTTACATCAAATGCTCGCCTTCTCTGCCCGCCACCTGGCGTTTCTGCATCCCGAGCGTTCCACATCTTACCTGCACCAGGCCGTCAGCCACCAGACCCGCGCTGTCTCGCTCTTCAACAAAACATGGACCGAGGTCGACAAATCCAACTGCGTCGCCACGCTCCTTTTCTCATCGATCCTAGGACACCATCTCCTCGCCGATATGCTTGCGAAACGAGAACCGGGCGGGCTGGATGCCTTCATAACCCACTATACACAATGTGTAGAGACAAACAGGGGCATCTATACCCTCGCCAAGGCCTCGTGGCCGATGCTGATGGAATCGGAGCTGGAGCAAGTTATGCGATTGAGCTCGGGCTTCACTTCACGGGAGCCGAAAGGCAATCACTGCCAGCGGATCAGAGAGTTGGTAGAAAGCTCCCATGAGCTCGAGGAGAATGACAAGGAGGCATGTAGGCCGGTGATTCAGTATCTGCAGATTGGGTTCGATGCAATGCTGGCAGTGGAGGAAGAGGAGCAGGCTTACCGCTACCAGATGATTTACTCATGGACGATGCTCGTGCCGCCAGAATTCGCACGCTTGGTGACGGCTAAGCGGCCTGAAGTTCTGGTCTTGCTGGCATATTATGCCCTGCTGCTGCATTACGGGAGGAACATGTGGCAGGTTGGGGACGCTGGGGCATACATATTGGGCCTCATCGTTGACTATCTTGGCCCAGAGTGGGACCATTGGCTTGAATACCCACGAAAAGGGATGATACAGAGTTCAAGATAAGAGACACATTAGCTACATTGATGATGAAAACTAATTTCTTCACCGTGGGCAGAGAAAAGAAATCAAATTGCATTCAACTTGTCTACCCTCAGACGCCACTACTGGCCTGAGGGAGCCAACGGAAACCTGACAAAATCCTGAAAGTCGTCCCAGTTGAGCGAGAAGAGTCCCTTCAGATTACCATCGCGAAGCAGCTTGCAGTCTGTTTTGTGGTCTTTCTCAACCCACCCTACCTTCTGGCAGGCCTTATTGTAATCTGGTTAGCATCCTAACAGAACAGTACATGTGGGATTGTGACTGACTTACCCCGTTGCAGTACCAGAATAGCGAGCACTTGGCACATTTCTTCAAAGACGTCGCCTGCTTGTCGCACCCGTGACATATTCTCATCCCATTCGTTTCCATCGAGAATCTCTGGAATCGGTCGCTCAACGCCAGCAAATTGCCTAGCGACAGTGGAAAGATCTGGGGTGGCAAGATAGGTTAGAAAGGCGCCGCAACTAAGTCGACCAGAGAGGAATAGCAGTCATACCTTGACACGTGTGGGATCTTCATGGCGGATTCCTGGTTCCGAAAACGCGAATGCATGCTGCTGTGCATAGAGGAATGCAATAGTGTACCCTTTGCAAATCTGTGACGGTGCTATTTCGCCGCCGCGCCCGTCTGTGTAGAAGAAGACCGGGATTGTCTTGCCGGCGACATCCTTGATTTCCATTTGCAGGCGAGCAAGTGTTACGAAGTCGACAATTTCTGCCAAGAAGCACCAATGCCGCCGAGGTCGATAGTTGACCCCGTCTCTGCTTTCGAAGAAGTTGTCATCAATGTCTCTCTCGTCGGGTAGTTGAAGAAAACTCGGAAATGTTGCTCGGTTGCGGAAACCTCTCGGTTGCCCAGGTTCGTTTTTCTTCTCCCTCTTCCACAGCCAGTCTTCAAACTCGTTTGAATCGAGCCCCTGAGGAACATCATCAGCGGCAGTCTTCCAAGCTGCTGAGTTCCCGTATGTTCCGAATCTTGAAGGGTCCCGAGCAAGTGCTTTGCTCTTGAGCACTTGGAGGCTGTCGTCACCTTCTAAGACAAGCCACCCAGCCGCCGCCCGCTCAGTAAAGACTCGTGCCCTGGCTAGGTCTCCGTGGGCGGCTGCAATCTGGGCGGCATCGAAGAAGGCCCTCGGTAAGCCGACATCGTCCGGGCCTTGTTCATTGTATAGTTGGACTTGTCGATCCACGTATCCAAGTATCCGTTTCGGGGCCAACATAATCCCCATAGAGCCTTCTCCGCCGATACGACCATCCAGCTCCAGGATCTCATTCAGACGTCTATCGCTCTCTGCGCTCAAATGTGGTGGCAAAGAGCAAAGGCTACACGAGCAGGTAAACGCAAACTTCCTTCGAAGAGCTTCTTGACGGGTTCTGCGATTGGTCAAGACGCCGACGTAGGTGATGGTGATCTCTTCGCCTTTGTCGATGTCTCGCAACGCATGGACCGTGTGTCGTTTGATGCCCTCATTCCAGCCTTTCTGTGCGTTGTTGTCGCAGGCGTGGTTGATGCAGCATGCAGCGAGGAAGATGCCGCTTCCGCCAGCAATGGGAAGAGCGTTCGTTCGAATAATTCCAAGGTATTTCGAGGCAGCGTCGCCGGGATAAATGTTGCACATGGCTAGGAAGGCTCGTCGCTGGTCCGAAGTGAGTGCATCAACTTGCCTGCGTATGGATGCTCGTAGGGCCGGGCTGTCAGGCGTGTCTTCAGGGACCCTGATGATGGGCTCTTCGGAGAGAATTCGAGTGCCCTTTAGGATCTTCCGGATGGCAATGAGTCCTTCGCCTTTCCCAGGAACCTCCCGAAGGGTAACCATTTGTTTGTCGGCCGAGCTCGACATGTTGGCTTATTCCGCGTTGTCGTCAATTTCGTGGCAAAGAATCACAACCGGTCGTGTAATGGAAGAGAACTAAAGACAAGAGATGAAAGATGCGTCTCAAGCGAGCTTAAACGTAGGACCAAACCTGGTGGGCCTCCCGCATCCAAGGGAGGCTGGAGCACAATGGCCCTACAAAGTGTTGATTGGTTGGTCTCATGCATGGGTGCCTGACCGAAAACAATTGTCATGTCAGAACGGCTGTTGACATGATCGAGAAGAGGGGACGTTGTTTTGGTTGGTCCTGTTCTTAACTGTGACAGGGTGCCTTAGTGTAATTACCTTGGCCCAAATGTATTAAACAAGTCACCCATGCATCGCGTCTAGTATCAATTTCTTAATCAAAGGAACTGTGGTGATGATATTGAGCTATTGGGACTGTATCGTTAGGCTATTTAGGAATTGGAAGATAGCTGTTAAACCCTGAAACACTTCATATTCCTAGGCTTGAGTGCCACTTTAGGGCCAGTTGAAGGGACAGCTACGGGAGATTCGCACTAAACACATCATTGTTAATTAACACTAAATAACTAAGCTATAGCATTCGCTAGTAAAACATAATCTAAATCTTTCAAGGCAGAGAGATAGTAAACTAAGTATCATGATAAAAGATGTGCCCGAGCTTCTAAAGCTCAGCCTTTAAATTGGCAACCTCACTAGGAGCTACGAGATTGGTATAAGACGCCTGGATTGAAACCGGCCTTGTTGGCTACATCGGTATTGAACCGATTCTGCGAGTTTCTACGAGTTTCTGCGATGGCGGGATCCCGGTCGGGGACTGGCTGCTTTAACGGTCTCTGCATTGTGTTGGCGATGGGTGATTGGCCGAAACAAAGAGTCAGACGGTACAACTGTCTTCAGCTGAGTGGAATCCTGCATCAGCCCAAATCTCTCTTACTCTCCATCTATCTCCTGTCGGCTGTTTTGCCTCATTTTGATGAAGCTTGCAAACGGCGATATTCAGATTACTTTGGACCGGCAACCCGGTATCACATTTACAGCTGGACTTCAGATCCGAGGATGTCAACTGTCGCACATGGCGAGGGCGGAGTTGGAAAGGAGGCTTCCGCGGGAATGGAACCTGAAGGGGCGGGGGGAGACAACGTATATGTCGAAGAGGAACCAGCGATCTCCGTTTCGGAAAGATCAGTCGTCAGAAGGGCTCGGTCCTACTACGCCTATACAGGGGGAAGTCCTCTGACCCTTGAGTCAACGCCAGTGTCTGCAATTCATTTTCAGAACAGGCCCAATTCACCGGAATATTTCATAGAGCTTGCGGCTAAGTCGCTTGAGGTCTAGCTATTGCCGTCTGTTATATTGAAGCATCGGCCAAAAACCTCTCCGCGTTGTCCCCTATGTCCCATTCCTGAAGGCCAAACTCATGTGGAGAGCAAGGATCTTTGCGGTGGCTATGGGACCACTTTGAGCATCGATCTCGCAATCCGGCTGCAGGCAACGCATATCAGAACCAAGATAAAGGACGAGATGATGGATATTGCATCCTCGACGAATGCATCTGACGAGAAACTAAGTCGAATTCAAGTTCTTATATCCCAGCTTGGTCAGTCCCTCGCGTGTTCCTTGGAATAGTAACCAACTCCGTGAGACTAACCGGCTCTAAGACACCGTTTTTCGGATTAGCAAGAACATACAATCTGAAGAAGAAGCCATAATGACAAAGCGATTTGACTATAATAGCTTGTTCCCTGACGAAGACGGCACTGGGGACGAAATCGTATACGAAAGTAGCACGAGTGCGAACAGTAGTGTCCGTGAACGCGCCCGAAGCTCAAGCCGGCACATCACCTTCGCTCTCCGAAAGGCCGTGCGGTCAGTCTTGGGATCATCGATTCCTGAGGACAACAACACCAACTTGAATCACGACTTCACGTCCACATCCCGGAGCTCGTCGGCAGTGGAAGCTGGGCAGAATCAGAGCCAAGACAGACAGACTGAGGAGTATACAAAAGAGTGCAGTCCCCTACAAAGAACGCTGAGGGCCGTAGGAGCGATCGCTTTGCTCATAGTCGGCTTCGTTCCCCTGCTCATAATACTACCCATGTATTACATTTATAAGCAGCTGACCGAGAAACCCACAAACCATGACCCTCATGGTTCAAAGTCGAGGAGCTATAACGACAGAGCGCGGCGTGATGAGTACGACCGAAGGCGCGGTTTCGCGAAACGGCTCCTCGCAGCCGTGGCAGGAGGCTCCTCGCTCATTGTACCCATGGTCGTCATGTCCCTTGAACCGTCCCTGACCAAGAGCTTGATTACTACGAGTCTGTTTATCCTACTGTTTGCATTTCTGATTGCTTGGAGGACACCCATGAAGCCTGGGGAGATCATGACGACAACGGCGACATATGCAGCGGTGTTGGTCGTGTTCACTGGGGTCAATAACCAGTAAGCTAGCCTTCGCAAGCGGCATTCTCGCCGCAGAATTTGGACATGTTGAAAACCTTCTCACCAAGGGCGGTTGCCTTGTACTCGACATCATTGGGTAGGCGGTAGATGCATTGGAAAGGACTGGCGGTAAGCAGGACATGTTTTGTTGGTGACGCCGTAAACATCCACGCAGGATTCGCAAAGGCCGCTTCGGCGCTTGGAGAGTACCGTGAATAGCGTATAGTTATGATTCACCCTTGGTCACAAACTACGAGACTCAAACCATGTGCCCAACATAACTTGGTCTGGTTTACTACTGCTACTAATCAAGCATTGACCGAAAAGATACTTGCTCAAGGGGTATTCGTCCGGAGCAGGAAAATTGTCGAAATCCGTTGTTAAAATGCTCAACTCAGACTCATGTGCTCTCATCGTCTGTATAAACCGACCCATATCCGTTGCCTTCTCCCCTTTTAGTATCTGCCGTCCTCGTATCTGCATACTCAAAACCATCATCCATGAATTGTCCTTCCAGCATTGGCAGCGGCATCTTCTCGTAAATACCCCTGATGCGTTCTGCGCTCTCTAGAAATTCCTCGCGCACCTTCTTGTACTTAGATGCCGTGATCTTCCCGTCACGCTTGACGAACTCGCCGTTGACAGTGACGTGCAACACATCGCCGACGCTGGCGTGAAGGATGACTGCTGCAATAGGGTCTACCCAGCCGAGGAGCGCAGGAGACTCGGCAGCGTTCCATACAACGAGATCGGCTTTGGCGCCGGGTTGGATGACGCCGAGATCAGGACGGTGGAGGGCAAGGCCTCCAGAGCGGGTGGCTAGCGAAAAGGCCTGAACGACACTCATGGGGCTGTTCCGCGGGATGCGCCATGTCGAGAGGACCTGGTCGAAGAGGCGGTATCGGGTGGATTGAAGCCATATACGCGCTTGGGTGAGAATGTCAGTTGAGAAGGTGAAGTGCGTATCGACTCCGAGGGCTGCCTGGTCCTGGAGTGTGTATGAGAGCGGATGCGTATGGCCGTAGTGCATCTCTGACTCGGGTGTGATGGACAAGTACTGGTTAGTGTTGCGGAGGAGCTGCGCACCACGGGCCGTCATGAAGCTTCCGTGGGAGAAGATGACGGGTAAGGATCCGTTGAGGATGTCGAAGGGATATACGTCTTCCGGGAGGTTGGTGACACCCCAGGGACCGCCAAGGGTATGCGTTGTCAGCGCGGCAATGTCATATTCTTTTGCCAGAGCGGCAATCTGGCTGGCTTCCGGAGCAGGTTCAGGGCCCCAGGAGTCATAAGCGATAGCGAGTTCCGTGTTTGTTCCCTTGAGAATGGAGCTTGTTGCAATGTCGCGAAAGTTCGGGATCTGGTCGGCCACGGTGTAGTTAAGTGACGGGATATCGTGAAAGGCGTATGCCCAGAAGACTCTGGCATGGCTATCGATGGAGGCATTTAGTCCGGCATAGGCTGTTTCGTTGGACCATGTATGGTGCGCGTGATCCAGCGTAGTGGTAACCCCGGCATTGAGCGCCTCGTACAGCCCTGCGAGCTGGCCTAGATACACATCCTTTGCACGGAAGTTTGCCGCGGCTACAAACTCGCCATAGCGGAAGAAGTACTCGGCCAATGTCGTGTTGGATGCAAGCGTCTTGAAAGCGGTCTGCCAGCCGTGGCGGTGCGTGTCAATGAAGCCTGGTGTGATGATCTGGCCCGAGACGTCGATGATCTCGGCGTCGCTGGGCACGTCGTCTGGCTTGGCTTGCGAGCTGACAGCTTGGATTATGTCATCGACGACGAGAATCGAGCCGTTTCGGATGACGCTGGGAGTCTCGGTTTCATTGTTCCAGGCGATGATAGTGCCACCAGAAAAGAGCTTCGATGTCGAGTGGGTAGCACAGCTTGCTGGCAACACACCCGCCACAAGGGCTGTAAGGAGAACGAGATATCTATTCATGCTTCTAGTCATCCTCAATTAAGTTCCTGGTGGTACTAAAACGTTAAACATCTCACTCATGCAGCCACAGCATATGCTCTTATACAAATCCGCTCCGGCCTTCCGGCTTACATGTCGTTAACCGCGCGCGACGCCATGTCCCCCGCCTCACGTCAGATTAAGCATAACGTCATACAAACATCACGCGACTTGAAAGTTAGTCAGAACAACCGCATGTGGGGAAGCATTGCTGGATCAGTCAATGGGCAGCTCGTAAACGGGTTTCCGTGACGTAGGTGTTGACAGAATCGTTCGGCACTTGCTTGAGTCTTACGGAAATACGGATCTTAATGCGAGTCGCTTATGTAGTGCACCCCACAAACCCATTGTAATTAACCGTGTTTGGTGCCTCGGCTGCGTCTCAACTCTCGGCTTGGTCGGGCTAAGACCTGGAAAACGGACAAAGCACTGACCTGCGGTGGCATTACGGATATTCCAACATTATATGGGCCTGAGGGTAGAAGACAAATAACGGTGAATATACTCTGCCGCGGGTTGAGGTGCCTCAGAGGTGGGGATATTAATAAGTAATGCCGTGCTTGGCGGGTATTCCCTGTTGTTATTAGATGACGTTGGGCCTATCGAATTGAAAATTCTGGACCAAGGTTTCCCAATCTGGCCACTCATCCGCAATGCTACTGACATTAAGCTCGCCACCCCCGGCGTCTTCAAGTAAATACGAAGGGAGACCTCCACCTTCAGAGGGTCCACTTTCAGGCATAGCATCTAGACGAGTGCCACTGTCTTGCCAAGTGTGCTTTCGAATTCCTTCTCTTACTAACACAGCTTTTGCCTTGAGGGCTGCGAGTACCGCCGCTTTGGGTCCAAACCCCCTAGTAGACTCATCCCATAGCTCACCGGAGAATAGAGCCTCTACTGCATCCCAGGCTTTGTTGATATTTGGGCCTTCGGGCTTGAGGCAAAGATGCCACAGAACGTACATGGTGACATGGTACTGAGGATAAGCCTTCCTAGCCCACGCGAACTGCGCTAGCAATCCTCCTTCGCTCGCGCTGTAGAGACTCGGTTGTAAGATCTCTAGGGCCTCAGCAAGGTTCTGCTCAGTCGCGAACTCTGCGTCAGGCCCAGTGCGTTGCAAAAGAATCCACTGTAACCGAGTAACAAAGTCAAGTTTTTGAAGAAGGAACCGGGAGCAGCTCATCGTTAGACGATGCTGAGGCATCACAGGGTTGCAGTGCTCCAGCCGACTCTCTACCTTCAGCTGCGTCTCCTTGATAATTTTGACTCTTGTTTCTTCGCTCAGTGATGCAAGGGACGAAGCCGAGGCAATGGCTGCTATATTTTGCATGGACTTGGCAAGCTCAATGTTGATCAGAGAGAATGTCATGGCTGTCCAGCCTGACTTCGAGGCGGGAAGCTGCTGCATTTCCGGAAGGAGATCCGTGTCGTCGACATTAATGGGTAGATTGACATTGGACTCTAGTAAGAGACTGTTTGTGTTTTCCAGACCGTAGTCCTCGCCCGCGCGGCCGTCTCGGCTGAGCAAGTGCCACCAAAGGCGGCGGCGGATTTCAGATTGGAAGGGAGAGAGACCAAGCCGCCTTCCATCACAATGAAGACCTAGGGACTGGGCTATGCGAATGGCGAGGCCATTGAGAATCCATATGCCTTTGCTCCGGTTGCTGACACGAAGGGCTGACTAGCGATGACTTTAGTTTATGCCAGGATTAGTAGTGAACGACGGCAAAGCTTACCAAATATATGGCCAAGGCGAAAAGCCCTGTCAGTGTTGGGCAGTCCAAGAAGTCTCCCTGAGCGAAGGCTTGTTCTAGGCCGACCTTGAGCTGTAGGAGGAATGTGTGTTTATCTTGTCCCAAAGTCACCTGCGTTACTGGTTCGTCAAGAGAGACTGTGGAAGCAAAGTAAATGGCAAAGCAAAGAGAGAGGTTCTCTAGAGATGCTTTTGTCGGGTCATTGATGACTGAATACACCTTGACCTCATCCGTCGGAAGATGTAGCAGTTTGAGCCCTGTGCAGCCATCCACGCTATCGACATAAATATTCCATAATTTGACAGCCAGTTGTTGAGGCGGGTGAAGGCTGGCAGGTGCTATGGACAAAGTGGGAGAGGAGAGAATGCCTAATGCATTGAAAGGGGATGATGCTGGCTGGAGCGGGGAGCTTGTCTGAGGAGGAGTCAAGACGGATTCGAGGTTTCTTTCCTACTCGAACGGTCAGAATTATGTATTCCTACTTATTGATTGATCGGTGTGACGTACATCTTCTATTACTCTGGAAAATATAACCTCATTGAAGTACTGGCTCGAAGAGCCGTTTTGGACGAGAACGTCCTCTCTAGACCTCTGGCTTGGATTGCTGGAGTGCAGAGTAGTTACCGGTTGTGCGAAACTCGTAGACTTCGAAGACTTGGAACATGAAGCTGTCTGAGCAGATTGTGCTTCGTTTTTGGCTTGCGCAAGGGATTTTTCCAGACTCGAGATTCGGGAGGCCATGTCTGCGATGATTGTCTTCTTAGCCCGCCGCGTTCGTGGGCCTGACGGCGGATAGGCGCATGGCCTGCCAGCTCGCGCGCAGGATGCGCAAGGATCTTTCTTGTCACATCGTATCTTTTTGCGATTGCATCCGTAACACGATCGGGGAGCTGGGAGACTGTTCTGGGAGTACGCAGTAGGCGAAGTGGTCCGCTGGCCGTGTTCGGGTTCGGAGTTTGGAGTGAGACTTGGTGGTGTGAACGGGCATTCGGAATCCATGGTGAACGTCGAATGCGCTTCCAGCGACTGCTTTAAGCTGTGGGCTGAAGTGCCGAGTTGCAATCCATCGAAGATGTGAATTGTTTGTGAGATTCCCTTGATCCGCGAATGACGTTGCTTGCATCGGAGCTAAGATCTTACGGCCGGGGAGCAACGCCACCAAATGAGCTCGGTCTTTGTTCGTCGTATTTTACGACCGAGGCCGAAGCATCCCTGTCGACTTTACTCCCGTTCCCGACCATCGGAATCCAACACTTCCTTCAAGGCCACAGAATTGGTGCTTATGATTTGACACGAGAAACCGGTCAATATTGTGTTTTGCTGCCATGGGTTGTATGTCGGCAACCGGGCTTCAACCGCCCCTAGCTTCGGCGGTACTAACACCGGGACATGGTTTCTACGGTTTCGGCGTGGAAATGTCATCGTCGTCAAGGTTATAAGTATCAGCGAGAGAACAGTAGACATCGGCTCAAGATCAAATCCAAGACTTCACTCCTTGTCTCATTTTGAACTTATCCCAACGTCGCTCATTTCTGTGAACTTTCTGTTGCCTTTGCACATCATCATGTCCGATCCGAAACAACACAATACGCTAGCCAGCAACGAACCGATGCAAATGGGGACGGAGATTGCACAAGATCAAGACCGGTCATCTTCTGCACAGTCTAAGCTGCACAGCCATGATGCTGAGAAGCCTCCTCAGAAGGTCCCTTGGGGCAGTGATGCCCCTGACGGAGGTGCCGCCGCTTGGCTCGTTGTGCTCGGTGCTTGGTGTACCTCATTCTGCAGTTTTGGCTGGCTGAACAGTATGGGTTCCTCTCATCGTCCTAATTTACTGAAGCCCAGCTAATAATTTTTATGGAAACCACTAGGTGTTGGAGTCTTTCAGGAGTACTATCAAAACGAACTACTTAGCCAATACTCGCCCAGCACCATCTCGTGGATTCCATCCTTGCAAATCTTCTTCATGATGGGCATGGTGCGTTTCAGTTCCTTTTCATTGAGCTTACCGCTGATACCTCCTCAGGGGCCCTTCGTTGGCATCGTATACGATCACTATGGCCCACGGTGGCTGCTCCTGGTCGGAAGTTTCCTCCATGTCTTCGGCATCATGATGGCGAGCCTCGGCACCGAATACTATCAGATACTCCTAGCACAGGGGCTATGTTCCGCCATTGGTGTCTCAGCCATCTTCCAACCATGTAGGTGTCAACAATTCCGAGTCCCTTCTTTTATGAGTAAACTAATAGGCCTAGCCGTTACTTGTGCTGCTGGATGGTTCAATCATAATCGCGGAGCAGCCTTTGGGATCCTGTTCACGGGCTCCAGTATTGGCGGCATTGTCTTCCCCATCATGGTTTCAAGGCTCATCTCGGAGGTCGGCTATGGATGGGCTATGCGTATTTGTGCATTTCTCATACTCTTCCTCCTGGTCATCGCGAACTTGACCGTCCGACCTCATTCCCCTCCACGCCCACAGACCGTCACAAAGGCTCAGCTTCTCAAGCCTTTCACGGAAATCGAGTTCGTATGCACCACAGCCGGCTTCTTCTTCTTCAGCTACGGCTTTTTCGTCACGATCAACTACCTCCCTGTTGAGGCTTACGGGGTGGGGATGAACCCCGACTTGGCCCAGTACGTACTGCCCATTCTAAATGCAGCGTCGTTATTTGGGCGACTGTTCGCCGGCTTTCTAAGCGACAAGATTGGCCGGTTCAACGTCTTCATTGTTGTGTGCTACCTATCTGGCATCTGGACCCTGGCGCTTTGGCTGCCAGATACAAGCGACGCGGCGTTGATTGCCTTTGCCGTCCTCTTTGGTTTCTTCTCGGGCGCTTACGTCTCGTTGATCACGCCTTTGGTGATGCAGATCTCGCCAATGGCCGAGCTTGGATTCCGCACAGGCATCGTCCTTTTTGTCAGCGCAATTGGAGGCTTTACGGCCAATCCCATCAATGGCGCGATACTGGAAAGTGCGGGTGGGTGGACTGGTCTCAAGGTATTCTCTGGGGTTTTCTGTCTTGTCGGCACAACATTTGTGCTTGTCGCGAGAATCAAACGGACTGGCTGGAAGCTGTTTGTGAACTTTTGAAGAGCAAATGCTCCGGAGAACTGTTTCGGGGTTTGAGATGTCAACCGCATGAGCTACCAGGGCTTAGGGAAGCCGTGTATTAGATAGGCGATGAAATACAGTAGATAGACAGACTAAACGCCACTCCAACAAAACATAACTACTCCGCCGTGCACCAAGTCACGAGAAAGAAAATCAAGCTATAAGCACCCTCAGCGCGTAGCAGTCTATGCGAAAAGCCGGTGTCAATTGGGAGAAGTTGAAATAAACAGGGAGGGAGGAGGGCACGTGATGGTTCCTTATAGTAGGAAGGCGACCAAGGAGGCTGACCAAGTTGCCAAGCCATCTGATCACACAAGAACAACAGACTGTTCTGTCATTGGTGTCTATGCCGCCACTAGTTCATGTGCCTGTGACGAGCGATGCTGCCGGTATGGTGGGATGGTGGGTTCCGTTGCTACTCTAGCTGTGTAGTTTATTCTTATCTCCGATGCGGGAGCCGGCGCGATCCATCCACCTTATTTCCTCGTACTCCGTACCTTACAGGCTTACGGAACTAGGCTGGATATAGTAGAGACGGCAGACTATAGGAGTCAAGACGCGAAGGAATATCTATCGCCAAAGGTGCCTTCGGTTTGCGGGGTACACACATCGACAATGTGGACTGATTAGACTACTTGGGTATCACCACATCGCCTCGGCATGAGCCGACTGACCGCCAAGGATCCGGATCTGCAGTCGCTTATCCAAGGCGGGCTTAATCCCGTTGAGGTTATCGGGGCTTGTTGCCTGTTTGGAATGCTTGTCCCGATCTTAGTGCCTTCGGCATTAACAACGTGGCGGAGCCTCCCGCATCCGATGTTCCAAAGCAGAAGGAGCTCTAACCGATCGGGCCTATGGTTGCTAATCATTCGAGGGACTTATGTCGTTCGGATTCGTTATTTCGTCGTCCTGTCATAGTTCCTAGCAGTCGCAATGTTTGACGTCCCTTTGCCCGCGGCTCACGCGCGGATTAATTAGTTATCAATAGCAGCGAGATAGCCATAACGATGAGATTAGATTCGCCGGATCCTTCCACTGAGATGGCGAGCGAGGACATCAAGGAGACAACCCCAGTAAACCTTGCGGAGGTTTTTCCGAAGAACTTTTGAATCACCTAAATCCCTTGTATTTCTTGAAGCAAGCATATTTCTCGCTGCAGTCGAGTCTTGGCTTTGTGTTAGCATCTTTGATAGCCTTCCACGCCATCCGCTACCTTCCTTCCTCGGATCCCCCAGTCGGAAACTCGACTGTTTAGGAAGCTGAGTGAACTTCGAAGCCAAAACGCAACCCTCTGTATTATGGTGCAAGATAAGCCAGTCAAGACGATGGACGACTCTATCCCGACGATACTCTCGAAGCGAATTTGTATAAAGGCTGCGGTTTGTCGTGATCTCTTCAGTTCAGCATCCTCCTCATCCTCCTCATCCTCTCAATCCTGCCTTCTCGGAGTCTTTACGACACTTCAGTATGTCTAGCATTCGCAACCTTGCCCTCTTCCTGGGAGCTCTGCTCCCAGCTGCCCTCGCCGCTCCCGCTAAGCGGGCTGCCGGCGTGGTACCGGAGCCCGTTGTGGTGCCCGGCAAGTACATTGTCACGCTCAAGTCCGATGCTGCCACCGACCTGGAATCTCACTTGAACTGGGTTACCGATGTCCACCGCCGCAGCTTGTCCAAGCGTGACACTGCTGGTGTTGAGAACACGTACAACATCAGCGACTGGAGCGCCTACTCTGGCGACTTTGATGACGAGACCATTGCTGAGATCGAGAAGAGCCCTGATGTATGTACTCCTGGCTGATGATACCCAAGACCCTGCTAACGTGGAATCTCCAGGTCGCCTTTGTCGAGCCCGACTATGAGATGTATCTCTTTGACACTGAGCCCACTGAGCTCGACGACCGCGCCCTGACTACCCAGTCCAGCGCCACCTGGGGTCTCGGTACGATCTCGCACCGCAGCTCTGGTTCCACCAGCTACATCTACGACACCACGGCTGGCTCTGGCTCTTACGCCTACGTCGTCGACAGCGGTGTATTGACCACCCACTCTCAGTTTGGCAGCCGTGCCTCCCTTGGATACAACGCCGCTGGTGGCGCTCACACTGACACCCTTGGCCACGGAACTCACGTTGCTGGAACCATTGCCGGCTCTACCTATGGTGTTGCCAAGCAGGTAAGCTTGTCCCTATTGTGCTTCTTTGCTGAGCTACACATGCTCCAGCTGGAAGACAAGACGTAGAAGAACACCAGGCTAACTCCATCCTCCACAGGCCAACATCATCTCCGTCAAGGTTTTCTCTGGTTCTACTTCGACTACCGCCATCATCCTGGATGGATTCAACTGGGCCGTCAACGATATCGTTTCCAAGGGACGTACCGGCCGTGCCGCCATCAACCTGTCGCTTGGTAAGTCACCGAACGCTCTGCATGCTATCTACAGCGAGTAGTTGGACTAACAAGTAAACTAGGCGGCCCCGCTCAGCAGACCTGGACTACCGCTATCAACGCTGCCTACAACTCTGGCGTCCTTTCGGTTGTTGCGGCTGGTAACGGTGATGAAAATGGCAACCCTCTTCCTGTTTCCAGCCAGTCCCCAGCCAACGCTCCCAACGCTCTGACTGTCGCTGCCATCACCTCTGCCTGGCGCCCTGCCTCATTCACCAACTATGGTACGTCTTCTGAGCTCTTACTCATAGTAATGAAACGTGATGAACTAACACGCTTCCTATCTAGGTGCTGGCGTCGACATCTTTGGCCCTGGTGTTGGAATTCTCTCTTCCTACATCGGTTCCAACTCCGCTACCGCCAGCCTGTCCGGTACCTCGATGGCTACCCCCCATGTTGTCGGCCTTGCTCTCTACCTCCAGGTTCTTGAGGGCCTCACCACTCCCGCCAGTGTCACCAACCGCATCAAGGCTCTCGGTACCTCTGGAAGCATCACTGGTACTCTCAGCGGCAGCCCCAACCTGATCGCTTACAACGGAAACGGTGCTTAAGTCAAGCAAGCCTAGTTCTTGTTGGATAGTCTACAGCGTGGATTCTCTGAGCATTGGTCCGCACCCAACTCAACTTGTCATTAGGATGGAATAGCCCAGTTTGACTTCGCTGTTCCGTCATTGGTTTTGGGAAGCTGTATAGCCTTCTGGAAGTTCTCTAAATTCAACTTGAATGTGTCAATGATATAATTGCTGCTCCTTAGTGACGATGCTACTTTGGTGAAATTTCATTATCCGTCTCAAGGAACTATCCAGTCCACCACACCCATATATAGTAATCTGTATTGTCCATCCTAAACTGCCAAAACTGCACTATTCCGCCTTCTTCTCATCTCCTTTGATATCCTGATATTTCTCTCCACCCTGAACCACTTCTTCCACTTGGTCCCACTCTCCGTCACTAGACTTTTTTCTCTCTCTCTTTTCGTCGGGGTTTGGACGATGGGCACCCGGCTTCAACTCCTTCAAGTTAATGAAATAGACAATTTGCATACAAACCAAGAATGCGCCCGTGCCCAGTACAACTGCCCAGGCAGAGAGGATGATGGCTGTGACTGGAAGATACAAAATAAACCCCAGGAGGCGTGGCCTAATTCGAGGATATGTAGCTTTCAAGGTTGCAACCGTTAGGCGCCAGGTGGTTATGAGGACCCACGAGCCTTCGAGGAGTTGTAGAGGGAAGATAATGCTGCAGGCGATGAGGGCGAGGAACTTGCGAAAGTGAGAGGTGATGTGCGGCTGCGGTAGCATAGAACTGTTATCGTCCGAAGAAGTCTTCGTGGGGCTTGACTCGGGCGAAGGAGAGGTCGTGTTGGAGGTATTCTGGACCACTTTGGTCTGGTTCTCGGGCTTGCTGGATTCTTTCGATTCTTTGGCTTCTTTTTTCGATGCGTTGGCCTCTTTTTCCAACTTGATGAACCTCTCAACCTGTTGGTTTGTCCACCAGCCGTTCACAACTATGGCAATGCCGAGAAGCCAGAATGTGTCGCTGGACATGTACTCGTACACTTTCGGGTCGCGGTACCAACTGCACGCCATGATGAAAGCGATGGATTCGACAGGTGGGCGGGAAGAGTAGAGTTCGAACTGAGCACTGTAGACGCAGGAGGTTGTAGTGGTGAAAATTTGGTTATTTCGTTGAGGGATAATTAGGACAGCGAAGCAGCGATGGGTCGAGCCATTTTAAGAGAGCAAGCAGCTAGCTGTTGCCTGGAACGTGACATAATACTAAGCCTGCAGTCGATGAATCCTTCAGGCTCTTGGTTATGGTGATCCCAGATCGCCGCGGTCCAAATTCCACCAAACGCCAATCATTGCCAATTGCGTGGGTTTCGTCTTACAGCACAGTGCATTGTACACTGAAATCTCCAGGCATCAATATAAGTACTGCCAGGAATTCAAATGCATTTCATTCGTCTCACATCACGCCACCGTAAAGAGCCACTGAGGTTGTTTGGGTTGGATGGCCTCAGCCGCATTCATCGCCACTCCGCTTGCGCCGTGAATGGATGCAATTGAGCCGCGTTGCACGTTGATGTAAGAGCACTGCCACCCTGGACGCAGATCAGGGTGTCTGCCTTGCACAAAGTAACCTCAATGAGCACTCGGGCCAGACTGATCTGCGCTGCGCCTGAATTAGAGTGGCCAAACCCGTCTAAGTTATTCGTCCTAGATAGGACACCATTGCGACCATCGTCCCAGACAACCCTAGGCTGACATTGATTCCTTTAACCATGGCATGTCAAGATTAACGTACTGTACCAGGCGCCTTGCCTTGCCTCCAGCTCTCCAGAGTAATAACAATGTCGATGAATTTGGGTACCTCGTACCAATGCCACATCGATTGGCTGTCGCTTTGTTCTCCATTTGCTGTGCCCTAACGGCTGTCTTTGGCTATCCCAAGTCTGTATACCGAACTTCAATCATCCCATCAATTAGTCACCAGTCCCACACCAAGGAAACCCCTAGTCCAAAGTCCCAATGCCGCCCTAATTAATCACAACGAAGCAGTCGAGCTGGAAAAATCGGATAACAGTTGGCTGAGTTTGATCAACTGAGAGGCTACCCTCAAACAGTCGACAAATCTCGCCCTCGTAGAACTGGAACGCAGTGCACCCGCTGGTCGAGGAACAAGAGTTAACACAACTGCTGAGGGAAGATGAGGAACCATCGCC
>JABSTB010000430.1:0-50133 GCA_013756995.1 Neonectria neomacrospora
GGGGTTGGAGGGGGGGGTGGCCGCCGGGCCGGGGCCGGGGCGCAGGGGGGACGACCCGGACGAGCTGCCGACCGGGCGGCGTTTCTCCGAGGTGTTCATGGCGGGAGGATCTGTATGCTTTGTGTCTGTTCAGGGAAGGGAGGATTTGGTCTTTGTAGTTTCGTCTCGTCTCGTCTCGTTGCGTGGGGATCGTCAAGTCGTGGCGGTGGCGGGGTCAGAGGCCAGACGATGCCAGTACGGCATGGTCGCTGGCATCAAGCGCGGCAAGTCTGGAAGGCGATGGGACAAGCCAGGACGAAGAGCAAGACAGGAGGAGCAATGGGTTATGGCAGACGGCGGAATTGATCCCCAGCAGGATCTTGGGAACGGGGAGATGGCGTTGGTGTCATTGAGGCAATGCCTGCAAGGTGACAAAGCAGACGGCCGTCCTTAACTAAGCCCTGGGTATCTCGGTGCCTAGAGCGACACGGCGGCGGTTTACGGTTTACGCGGGATTGACGTCTAGGCTCCCTTGTAAAGCTGCACCTAGCGCCGAGACCCCGCGGCCTTTAGGGGCCGTTGCGGGCCCTGTCGTCCACTGTCATCTCAGTGGGCTTACGGTCCGGCAGGGTCTGGTTGGCTGAGGTGCCCTGGCCTATCTCGTCAACGGCAACAGTAATATCGAACATCAAATCAGACGGACGACGCATGACGTTATTAATGAAGGTAATTTAATTCGGATGGTAATATGAAGCTGTTCACGGGGAATGGTAGAAGTGTAACATGTAGAGTACCTTGTTCGTGGGGACACACGATTGGTATGTCATTCTTCACCGACTACGGTATCAACGGGAAATTCATCATGACTGAGTTGTCATCTCTAGAACGGGATCGAACCGTCTTAGGCCCCGACTTATTCTTCAGAAGCAAAACAATTCACGTGTTTCGTAAGCCATGTACTGGCTTGGTTCTGCTCCCGCTAATCCTTGAACGCAAGGCCGGAGCCGGCGAGGCGGAGCAAGGGAGCCAAAAACCTCACGGCAGTCATGACCTCTTCTCGTGTATCACGCAACTCGACGGGCACACGAGGAGAGCTTCACTTCAAGGCCCACGTACTGATCTGTCCTCATCCTCATCCCACCCAGCTCGAAGATCTAGTTGCCTTCCCTTCAACCCGGCCAAGCAACACAGCCCCGAACCTAGCGCCCATCCGAACCACCATCTGACGCGGCATCCCAACCTGATGCCTAGCACTCTTCGCCACGAACGTCGTCGGATTCAATATCCCTCAGCAAGAAGAAACGCGTAATCCCCAGCCCTCAGTGGAAACAAGCCCTCAGGCTACCGCCTCTAGAACTCGACCTCGGCCTCCACATCGTAGGCCTCGTCATCCGTCCCCTCAATCTTCCTCGCGCCCATCCGGCACAGCGTCACCCGCTCCACGGGCAGGTCCTCGGCCCAGAGGTAGTCGTCGTACCGGTGCAGGATGTCTCGCGCGTCTAGCGTGAGCTTCTCCCGCCGCCGCCCACCGGGGCCCTTGACGTAGATGGTGTTGACGATGGTGGCGTGCAGCAGCAGCGGCCTGCCCTCGTCCGCCATGAGCCCGGCGTCCTGGAACTTCGCCTTGAGCTCTGAGCAGAAGCGGTACAGGATGCCGTCGGCGTCGACGGGCGCCGCGTACAGCACCGACGTCTTGGAGGGCGTCTGCATCGCGTGCAGCCCTTGCACTGTGATGGAGAGTGCTTCCGCCGGTCCCCCAGCCTTGGCCAGCATCTCGCCCAGCCGCAAGCTCCTCAGCAGCTCGCGCGCGCGCGCAACGCCATCCTCTTTCAAGCTCAGGACGCCCAGCGTGAGGTGCAAGGTGCCCAGCGGCCGGACGGCCTCCTGCGGCACGCCGAAGCTCATGGCGCTCGTGACGTCGTCCCTGAACAGCGAGAGGCTCCTGGCCAGCTGCGCGCCGGCGAGCGGCACGCATAGAAAGTGCGTGGGAGGCGGCATCTTTCTTTTTCGCAAACGAGGGGTGGGGGGCTTGTCGCGGGAGAGAAGAAGGTCGTATTCGAGATTTGCGTCGCAGGACGGGAACGATTTCGCCACGGTCCCGGCGCGTCGGTTCTCCTCACACCACCTTTGGGGTGCTCGGCCCTGTAGCGTACTCGGTATGATCTGTCACAATTTCCCTGCAGCTCGATGAGAAGTAAGCAAAGGTGCAGAAGGCAGAGAACATGGGGGCGGTGCACTGGTGGAGCGTAACGGCTGCGAGCTGCGAGCTGCGACCGCCAGGATTCCGATCTCCCGATATTTCGATGTCTCGTGAACCACTTTGGCTGGTAGTACGTATGACACTAGGCGTCATCGACGTCGGCGTAGAGAGCGGGTGTATGAGAGCGGTTGAGCGGGTATCTGTGCATCCATCCTCCCGTAGCACCCCCATGGCCAGTGGCGTCGTCTCCAGCGTCCCTCCCTGCGCTCCTAGGACGCATCGGTTTGGCGTGGGCTATTCAAGGTACTTCGTAGGCACTGTTAAGAAACCGCCTTGGCCTACCTGGAAACCAAGACTCCGCAGTCATCTGTACGCAATATTCTTGTCATACAGTTAGACAATAACCCCGTTGGTGATCATGATGATACTAAGTCGTGGTGTTGCGTAGGCTTGGGTCAATCCAGGCCTGCGATCCTTATTGGTGACCAATTCGATACCCCGCCAACCTGCCAACGGTTTCCAGCATTTAGAAGGTTGATCCTTGGTTTGTACCTGAGATACCGAACACTGTCTAATGCAACTAAACCGTGTATTCGATTTAATGCAAGTTAGTTGCCCTGCTTAGATTGATAACCTATGCCCATAGGGTGATCAAATGCCTGCCAGTTCGAAGGATGGCTCACCCCAGAAGCAGATTCGTTGCTTGTTACACTACCTGCCGACGAGCGGATCGAGCGCAATTTGGACAACTTCTTGTAGCGGATGAACAAGCCCTGTTCGATGTCTATCAAGATCAACATGACACATGTACAACATCACGGTGTTCACAGCGATGAGTAACTCGGGGTCGTGTCAAGGTGCAGGTGGTTGCAAATTGCCATGATGTGCTGGTGCGAGAATTGTTTGGATTTCGTTGATAGCTATGCATGGCTTCGCCAGCCCAAGCCCAAGGAAATGTATCAAAGAGCTGCCAGTTCAATCAATGCCGGCTGCGCCTAGGTCGTCTCCTGAGTCGCCTTTTGCAGCTTCTCCTCGATCGTCGATTCATCCAAATCGTCCTCGAGTGTCATCCCCACCGGTGGAGATCAAGGGTATCTTCCTCGATCATTTCGAGTCGTTTTTCTTCTTCTCTTCCTTCCTCTGCTCTCTCAAGACAAGTACGGAACCGAAAGGGTATGTAGTGTTGGAAAATCATTCGCCGCGTGAGGCACGGGCGTCAAGAAGTGGGTGGAAGGCTCCCCGCAGGCAGTGTGTGCAGCAAGTCGGCCATAGCCGTTCTTGATGTCGTAGTTGAAAATCCGTGCGCCTCAATCATTGTCATAGGTCGTGTCAGTCGTGAAAGAGGCTAGGCCTCTTCCTTGTAGTACTTTCTCAGTGCTTTCTCAACGTCGGCAAAATCCGTCTTGACAAGTTTGAGGGCTTCATCGATACGCTTTAGGCAGATTTCCTCGTCCGGCTCAGGGGTTCCGTCAGGGTTCTCCTTTTTGCCGTATCGCTGAATCTTTTCACATCCGTCTCTAACTTTGACGAGGCCTAATGTAGCTGATGATCCTTTCAGGAAGTGCCCGAGGGAGTACAGTGAGTAAAGATCCTTTTCTTCTCTGGCAGGTTGCAAAAGATTGCATGTTAGCCATGAGTCCCATGCAGGAAACAGCCAGTGTAGACGCAAGATGGACTGCGAGAGAAGAGATGGAGAGTAGTCGCGAGATTAGAGAGATGGCATAGCTTGGGCAACTTACAAAGACTTGTCCATCGATACAAAGGTCTCATCAACCTGTGTAAAGAAGTCAAAGACGATGGAGTAGCTGAACTCGTGGTCGTCGGGATCATCCATTTCGAGGATCTGGCTGAAGGTCCCCATGTCGATGCCATCGATGGCATTGAGGTCAATGCTCTCGTCGGTGGTCTAGATGGGGAGAGGGAAGCTGGTCAGTGGCGTCGACGGGGCCAGGATCTGGCGAGTTATTTTGACGAACCTTGTCCTCGGCCGGTGACATGATGGCGGTGGAAAGTAGTTATCGCAGCGTTGATCGCACGGTGGGTGGGAGGGGCAGTCTGGATGTGGATAGAGAGCGCTCGCAGAGAAGGCGGTGTTGGTTGCGACGACGGACCAGTCCGTCCTTGACCGATGGAGGAGAGGGCAGGCTGTGAGTGGACAGGACGTATAGCCTGTGATCGAGTTAGGATATAGGAGGAGGCGAAGAGAGAATGCAGAGGCAGCTAGGATCTGGGAGAGGAGAAGCCAGCGGGCTAGGAGAGGGAAAGAGAAAAAGAGCCGGCTGTGCAGGTGCAGAGAGTGGGAGCTGTCGTCGGGAGGGACGAGGAGGCTAGGTTGTCTGCGGCGGGGAGGGAGCGGCGCTGAGTGGCTGGCGGGGCTCTTGAGAGACACCGCAAGGCCCTGGGCTTTGACAGGTCGGCCGGTGCCCTGTGTCAGGGCTGCAGGGCCAGGCGGAGGAGCAGCTAAGCAGTGGAGGCAAGGAAACGGGGACAGTTGACGCTTGACGGGGACGGGATAGTACCTGAGATATGGGCGGTGGTGGTGGCCACTGGGCGTTGGCGCTGGAGTGATGGGGTGACGGGGAACGAGATGGGGTGTACGGTACCACGGTGAAACGATGAAACGAGGGGGATGGAGATGGGAGGATGAGGTGGATTGGTAGATTGGTGGAGGAAAATGACGACAGAGACAGCCTCCAGCCTCGGTGAATCAGTGAATGAGGTCGTCGGTAATCAGCAACAGACCCTTGGCCCGATCCCGTAGGTACTCGAATGGCGGTAGGGATTGGGTGTATGTGGTGTCTCTGGGATGCACGTGTAGGTTTTTTTTTTCTCTTTCCTTTCTGGACGGGTGTGGGTGTGGTAGGCCGTGAAGGTGGAGGTGGTGGTGGTGGTGGTGTTGAGGGGATGCCGGGAGCAGGTAGGGGTAGTAGTGCGCAGCAGGAAAAGAGTCGGCCAGTATGTGGGCAGTCAAGTCATGAGTGAGGGGCCATGATGCGGAGCGCGTTTGTTCTAGTCCCAAGTCCCAGTGAAGCAAGCACGGCGGGATGGAACAGCAAAGTACAGCGCAGTAAAGCACAGACAGAACACGGCACAAGCACCACCGAAGCTCCGACAAACGACAAAGAGCCCAGCCAGCCCGGTGCGGGTGGGGTCGTCGAGCTTGCTAAAAAGGTGGCTAGCCACGCTGATGCAGGGCTGCGTTTGCGTGCACAGGGCTATGGGCCATCGACCGCAAACTTTTGGTGGATCATGGACCCATGAGGGCGTGGGAGCGTGGGAGAAAGTGGGCTGGTGGTACTGTACTGGGGAGGCGGAGATGTGATGTGATGCGATGCAGGGCGGATAGATACAGAAGGAAGAGAGACGGTGGTGGAGGCTGGAGGGGAGAAAGAAAGGTCATGGGAAGGTCATGGGAAGGTCATGGAAGCCAGACAGAGGAGAGGCGGATGTGGTGATCGACAGACCCGGCTTCCAGGCCGAGACAGAGATGTCGGAGATGGTGTGCCGTCAACAACAACAACAACGGGAGACGGCACCACGCGAGGGTGGTTGGATGACAGATGGGCAGCAGACGCGAGGCAAAGCACAAATGTAAACCCAATAATGGCAAATAGAGAGACGGTTTCCGTTCTCACATACGCACGTACCTGGAAGTGGATATGTCGATGCGACTATGGGGAAGCGTCCTCACCGCGATGTGTAAGGTAGGCTGGATGACTGGATAGAGGGTAGTTCAACCTCGGTCTTGTCTCTTTCCTCGATCGGGCGGGGCGCAATCGCAGCACAACGGAGCGTGAGCGAGCGGCCTGGCGTGTGAAGTGAGAAGCGTGCGAGGAGTGTGCCTGGCGCGGGTTCCGTGATTGTCGGTCCAGCCAGTTGTGAGAGTGACGGAGGTTGTGAGAGGTTGTGAGGGGGTGTGTGCTTTGTGGCGGGAGAACCCGAGGGCGGGCTACACTGGTACGAATGACGACAGTGGCTGACTCTAGCGCGAGAGGCACAACCCGGTAGGAATCAACGTGTGCTGCGTGCAGCGCTGCGTGCAAACAAAACGGTAACCGTGGGGAGTCAAGTTAAGGGCTCTCTGGAGGCTGCAGCAAGGCGCGGGGTTGGGCTGAGATGCGAGGGAAAACGGTTCCACCAAAAAGGAAAGAAAGGGTAGGAGGGAGGGAGAGAAAAGAAACGAAGGAGGGGGAGAGAAGAAATGGGCGCTTCCTTTGATCGCCCGCCCCCCGGTCTCGTTGGGGGGGATATTGCCTTACTGGGGATTAGGGATTGGGGATTGGGAATTGCGATGAGGTGTCTTTGTTGTCATCTCATCTTGCGACGGCACAGGACAACACGGTGCTAGCCCGCCGGAGGCAATAATGGACGATGGGGCGGCCGATTAATAGGTTGATAGGGCAGTCGAGGGTGGTGCATGACGTCGCATGGTGGCCGGGAGTTCCACTGAGGGACAAAGCAAAGGAAGAAGAAGGGTCCAGCCCGGCGGTCCAGAGGTTCCAGAGGTTCAGCGAACCCGGCGATTGGACTCGGCGAGTGACCCAGCCCGCCACCAAAAGTGCGCCGGAGCCAAAGGTACCTTTTAGGGCCCGCCGCTAAGGGCAGCGATGGGAAAGGAGGGGCGGTTGCATCATTTGGACATGGGGCTTATCCCCGACTGTGTACGAATGCCTGCTGCCAGCAATAGCAGAAACACTGACTCGGGACTTGTCTGGCTGCTGCCCTAATACACTAGACTAGTGCCTTCCTCGCTCGTTCCTCATCCCCCATTCCCCATTCCTCATTGCCCATTGCCCATTGTGCTGTTGTCTTCTCGGTCTTCGCTGTTTTTGTCTTTCGGTGCTGATCAGTTGCCTGAGGCCTCGGAGCTTTAAGTCCATCCCCCCCACTCCGACTTCCCCTCCAAAAGCGGCCGTCCGAATTGATCCAAGCACCCAAGAGCCAAGGGGCCCCCTGTTGACGCCATCCTTCTGTCAGTGCCATGCCAGTGCCACGCGACTGGGTGCTTCAGTCTTTACTTTCTTCCACCGAACAGGAATCTGGGTTGCAAGGGGAGGGAAGCGTGAGAGAGTCAGGAGAGAGTTGCACTTCATCTCATGCCCCGACCCGAGCAGCCTAGCAACCCAGGTAGTAGGTAGGCGATCTGTCACTGGTAGTTGTCACCACTCCACTGATAGATAATAACTCCCAACGCCGCGGCCGCCGTCAACTTGACTTGTCACCCACTATCCCCAGTACGTCTCCCTGTCTCCCGTTTCCCGTTTCCCGTTTCCCGCCCCCCTAGGCCCCTTCTCGTTTGTCCCGTCTCCCGTCTCTCGTCATCTTCGCATCACTCTACTTGTCAGGAAAGCGGCCGATTATTTTTGTTGTTTCATTTGACCATTTACGCGGGAGAGTGCCGGTTCACTAGCGCAGCCAGCCCTCTCCGTTAGCCCCGGCCTAATGCCTGCGACAAGGCACCGAAGCATGGTCCATGGATATTGGACTGGACTGACCGAACTGATGAAGGGGTGATGGGTGCACAAACAAGGTTGCGCGGCTGTGTTCGGGATGGATGTCCCATGGATTTTTAGAAGGCCTCACTGGTACGCTTTGGTCAGCATCTCCGCTGGCCGGTTTTGGCAAGCTGCAAGCTGCAAGACCTCCCAACCTCCCGTCGTTGGACGAATACAAACTACTATGTCTGAAGTACCTACCTCACCAAACTTACCTACCAATGACTGCTAACTAACCAGCTCTTCCCCTTCGCCGCGGAGTTCCGCAGCTTACTCATGCAAGACAGGTGGTTGATTGTCCCAAAGCAGACGCTCACCTCTAGTCTAGTTCCATCTGTATGTCTGTCTAAATCGAGCCAGGTTCCTCCAGTCCTTACTGCAACCTCTGTCTTGGGCGCTCACAACTCGATTCTCTCCATCAGATGTAAGCCATGTACCTATCCAACTTCCAAAAAAAAAAAAACAAGGCAATCTCAACTACCACCCGGACATGCAAACCCCCTGGCCCGATGCTGGTCGCTTGCACATGTCCTCCGTCGTTTCACTGGCTCTTTAACCCTGCCGAACCAAACGGACGAGGGCAAGCAGAGCTCACCGGTTGACAGCTGTGGTTGCTGTCAGCCCCCAACCCGGACATGATCGACGCGGCCTGCTGGCCTGCTTGAACGAAGCAATCAATCCATTGTAAGGTATCCGATCCCACAGTCCCGGGGACCAGGGAAGCATAGAGGCTACGCGGGTGTGGTCCCGCTGCCCGTCTCGGCGACGCGAGCTGCGTCCCGTGAGTCGTGATGCCCTGACCCGCGGCTATCGGCCGGGAAATTCGACTAAAAAAACTGGGACCGACTGATGGATGGCTTACCCCACACCACTTTGTTTGGATTCATGCCCTGAGCCCTCACGTTCCCCTCCTCAAGCTTCAACCCGCCGCTCGCATCCGCCAGCGGTATTGCTGGCTAGCCGTCATGAGGCCTGCAACCGACCAGTTGGGCAAGTGGGAGATGGATATGCGGCATTTTTCCGGTTCCTAGCGAGCTTCGGCATCTTGCCATTTGATCCTGTTGGCGGCTGTTGCCCGTTGCCAAGCTCCAGATGGAGACCAAGGTTATCGTTCAAGAGTTGTCGGCCAACGGTCTCCGTTCCGCGTCCGCGTCCGCGGCCTCGCCTCGCCTCGTGCGCCAACGGCCGAATGGCGGGGAGGGGTCAAGCATCGCGTTGTCAAAAACTGAGCTGATCCGGCTGAAGTCTGGGACTGGGGACTGAACCGAACTGGCCTGGGACCGGGGTTTTGGAGTTTGGCGGCTCAGCGGCCGAGTCCAATTTCCAACAAACTCCAAGCCAGCATCCACCATGGTGCCATCCCACGGCCCGCCAGGGTCACCATGCCGGCCACACGTCCCTCACTCCCCGTTCTCCGTTCCCCAGCCTCATCTGTGGAGCGCCTCGATGAAACGTGTGAATTGAGGCTATCCTCAACCAAGGCCGGCGGGTCCAAGCTTGGAGGTTTGAGATTGCCTGTGGTCTGAGTCCCCGAGGGCACCACCGCCTTTTAACGTCATCCGGTGAGCCTCATCAGGCCAACAGAACGGTCCAAAGCGTCTCCCGTGCTGATAGCATATGATTCTCTAATGCGGATCAGATGGCGAGCAAGTCACGCACACACGTGCTCCATAAATATCACATGCCTCCCCTTTCCCTCACCGTCATACCGTTACCTCCACAGGAACCAGTTCCAGGAGTAGGAACTACTCAATGACGACAAGTTGACGCCGGTCACCGTTGTTCAAAACACGTCGATGATCCACCGATCCCTGCCGGGCTAGAAGTCTGAGAGAAAGTGGCTGCGGGGAGCAACAATGCCGTCCTAGGCTTTCCTGACGGGAGGATTGAGGCCTTGGGGCTCTCAGACTCTTAATCCTAGTTTCCCAAAGTGTGCTACTACGTTACGTGAAGTCCGGCTCTTGAGGGTAATCACTAGGCCCATGCATAGTGGTAATGGTGTTGGAGTTGTGGAGGAGCCGTCGTGGCAAACTAATAGACGGTGAGCTACGCGCTACGCTCAGGCTGCTCTTCGCTTGGCGCATGGGTTTGGGAGGAGCAGGACAAAGCCAACAAACTAGATGGGGAATTTCATGTCCTGGGAAAATCTCTGAGTCGTGGTGAGGTAGTTACCGCCAGTGTTTTATGAAGTGAAGAGCCTGTAATCAGATGGCGAAGAACGAGAAGTTCATGTCGACGATTTGAAGCCTTACATGCCAGGGCGACAGTTAAGTGCGGCAATCCACACTGCCTCCACTGCATCGGCTTCTTCATGAATAGTTGCACTGCCACTCAAGCGCTGTTACCAAGTTATCCTTGCAACGTTTGCAGCATCAGTCTACTGCTTATAGAGAACCCCCCCCCCCCCCAATCTACAATTCTAGGCCAGCCGTGCACCAATGAGTTCCAGCCACGCATGATCCATCCCGGGTATTGAGCGTATATCTCACACCTCGTAACATCTTTTAGTCAACATCCTAGTCGACGGTGCCAGTTATGGTGCCTTGTTCATCCATCTTGGTTTTCTGTGATATTCGGAGGGTACGACCCAGAAGCACTTGGCCATTATTTGACAAACTTAGGTCCTAAGGTGTAGTTCTTCTCGTGGCAAGGTTCCGGAACCAGCGAGCTAAACCTTGGACACTGGTATACCTAGCAGGAAGCTCATGCATATATACGGATCTTCCATCCATTTTTTTCTAGCTGTCCTCGGACCAAATACCTCTGACCTCGGAATTGCGGTTCTCGCCTGGATGGGTCGCATCGTAACACCCCAAGGTTCCAGTGCATTTGCCATTGTGATAACCATTCCCGACCGCCAGTCCGCAGCAGGGATGCGAATGAAGTACTTGAAACCCTTAAGCCCGTCTTGTAGAAAGATCATAGATGATGCAAGATCTGCCAAGTAGATTAACGACCCTACCACCTGAGCTAGGCACGCGTAGATCGCGAGAAGAACAGGTGGCTTTTCCTTGATACCTGTAAGAAGCTAGAGCCTAAAAGCCTAGGCCCTCATCACTCATACAGCGCTGAACTACTACTGATCCGTTCCGATCCAACGCTGAAAATGAGTGTGCGTTCGAGTGGGCTATTTGGTATGGAGGGGGCTGACTTGTGAGGCGTACTTGTTGACAAACGGACCTTTCAAATGAGAATAGAAAAGGCCTCTGAGGAAGTATTGGAGTAGTTGAGGTGCTATTTAGCGGTGTCATATACTATAGGCGTCGTCCTCGAGACCTGTTTCCCCTTTCGCCTGCCGATGACAATATGCTTGGGCTTTGAGAAGCTTTGCCAACGCAACGCTCAACGGGGAACTTCCAAAGGCTCATATGGCTCAATTACTGTCTGTGCTTACGTGGATGCCGTAATTATAAGGGACCCTAGACACAGAAACGATAACACTTGAAAGAACTAGAACAGCTATGTTTTAGATGGATTCTGAATGGCCTGACATCTTTGCATTATCTTTGTATCTACCAATGCTGACTTCATCAAATTTCAAGTGGATTGGCCTCACAAATCCGTTGAATTTCTTCAACACGTGGTCCTTCTCGCCATCCTCCCCCTCCAGTCTCTCTGCTCACTCCTAACCGCCCGCCTTGTCTTTTTCTGACCTGCTTTGCGCCTCTTCCTGCTTGAATCAACAGTGCTTCCATCTCAGCAGCACTGCTGAGCAGGGGAGCGAGCAACTTCTTGGAGCAGATAGAGCAGCGCTGTATGACGAGCCATACCCGTGAGATGCTGGGAATCCTTGACCGCAAGTAAGAGCAGGGTACAAAGAGCATAGTGCGAGACAAGTCTAGCAGCGTGCAGTACAAGACACGGAACCTCAAGGGTCCCCAAAGCCTCTCTGGACTATATCTGCAAGGCAAATTGAGGGAGAACTGCGCTGCCTTGGTTATGTCAACGATGCAGAGCGGCTGCATCTCGAGAGCTTTGAGGCCTGCGTCATCTGAGTGGGAGACAATAATAAAATATTTCGCCGTGAGCAACGTTTCGAACCGAGGCCTGAAGTTTCAGAGAGAACAAGACTTCGTTTCTCCGAAGACGACCTTTCTTGACGCTTTCCAGAATACTTGGATTTATTCGTGGTGGGCTGGTAGGACTTGATTATCTGTTGCGGATTTTCGGCAATAGGTGAGGTTTTTACCAGTTTCTGTATACATCTCGTATCCAGCATTATACACCGCTATAGAATTGTTGTTCTGGGATACTTTTCTCTTACCCTTGGAATGGTTTGATGTCAACACCAACCAAAGGAGGTCCCTGTTAAAGAATCGGCCAACGGCTCGTCGAGCGCACTCCTCGCAAGACGAGATGGCTCAAACCAGAGCAGTATCTAAATAGTTGTGGTATAAACGCGGTTAAGTCTCCTAGAATACCAGTATGAGTAGTATCCGAGGTTGTTCAGGGCTATCTACAACCGTCGTGGCGGATTTCGTTTCCCATGCTTTGCGTTGCGGTCGTCCCGGCGTCCAAGAAGTAGAAGTGAAGTGTTTATAGATCGTTTTCAGGAAGTAGATTTCTTGTTCGGAGCGTGCTATGTAAGCCATTGAGCCGTTACAGAATGGACTATTCATCTGGCTGTGGGAACGGGTAACTTCAAATGCGAGTGAAGCCATTCGCCATCAGAGAGATCATCGACTGCCTACCTCGTAACTGAAGAGAAATGACTGACTCACTCAAACGAGTTTCGATACCAACAAGCATGCGGGCCTTAATAACATGACTAGGTTTTCCTCGTTAACTTACCCATGTATCAAAAGCTCTTTAATGCCTAGACTCGTATTCGAGTATTGTTCTGACAGTGGGCTGCCATGGTGGGTCGGAGAAGCATTCCCTAGATGACACCGGCTTACGAGTACCAGGGTGTCGATGCACACTCGGAGCATGCTAGGTATAAAGGAGCCAGGGTCATGAGGAAGCTCCGCGATAGGCTGGCAAGTTTCGCAGTCAGATGCTGCACGGGAACGGGACATGGTTCATTATCGTCTATTTCTCGATCATCTCATCCACAGCCATGTCAGTTAATAAAAAAAACCACAATTGCCCAATTGCGCCGCTGCCCTTCCGAGTTTGTTCCGTTCCCGACCCATGTCAAAATACACAAACACGCGGTTCTTATGCCCGTCTTCATTCGCCTTGCCCATGTGATGGCAACACCCTGACATATTACTTTATTTAGAACATCACCTTAGACGCCACGCTCAGCAACCAGGCCGCGTCTCTCCAGCTGCCATCATCGGCGCCAGGAGGAGGGATGCGCTCTTGAGGAACAGTCGAGATGCCCGCCAGGTTACGGGATGACCAGCTGCGAGAGCGGCTCAGGTTTGACGATCCATCGGTAGGGGAGGAGTCATCTTCACTATCCGACGACTCCTCGTTCTCATCTACGGCGAAGAGGGACCACACGTTACCAAACCAAGTACCAGCCCGAGCTTGTCCGCGCCGTACAAGACGCTGCACAGTGGCCTCGTCATCTTGGTCCGAGTCCCGCTCGAGCTCAAGCTCCTCGAGCCTCTCGTCGAGGTTGACAAAGTCTGGGCCGGGTAGGTCCTGATTGGGGAAATAAGAGTCATCGCCGTTGGCGTCGAATCCATCGCTAGTCCCGGGGCGTTCGAGGGGGGTAATAAACTGGCTCCGAGGACGGGATAAGCTGTGGGAGCGACTGTGAACTTGACTGTGAATGCGACTGTGGGAGCGACTGGGGAAGCGGCTGGCGTAAGGGGATGCGTCCTCGTCGCTCGGAACGTTGCTGCCACGGCGGCTGTTGTGGCGGCTTGCGGCAATGATGTCACGTTCCCGGGCGAGCTCACTTTCAAAGGCGTCATCATCGTGGTTGTGCATGCCCGTAAGGCTGGTAGAGCTCTGGCGAGAAACAAGCCAGGCCTGACCCTTGGACTCGCGGGCTTCGTAACTCATAAGGGCTCCCGTCCGGAGCAACCAATCGCTATCGTTGTGATGCCGCAGTCCCAAGCTCATTGGATCATCCTTGTGGTTTCGTCGACCAGGTGTTGCGCGGCCAGAGTACAGCTTACGAGCAGCACCAAGGTGCGAGACTGACTTGCTCTTGGCGAGGGGGCCGCTGGGAGCCGAGGACATGCGGTGGTGGGAACGAGAGCGCGGAGTAGAGGGCGAGCGGGAGAGGAGCCGCGGAGTGGTCGGGGCAGACTTGCCCTGGATGTAGGACGAGGGTTGGGCGGGAGACTGGGCGTGGGGGGCAGAAACAGCATCGGGGATGAGGTCGTCGTCATTGAGGGGGAGTTTGACCGTGAGAGGCGCAAGGGAGAGGTGGTGGAGGCTGGTGGAGGAGCGGTTCTTGCGGCGGGCGCGGTCGGAGTGTTGGTTGTAGGCGACGTCCATGACGGATGAGTTGCGGTATAGGGACTTGGCGGAAGCTGTAGTCGTAGCTGGGGCTGTGGATGTCGGAAAGGTTCGTGGAGCTATCGCTGCTCTTTATCCGAACGCGAGGCGTATTCGTGGGTGGTGGTCTTTCTAGCCTCAGGCAGGACGCGGTGCGGGAGAGCAAGGCCGATGGGATCGAATGCAAAGCAGGGAACTGCAACGACTCAATATCAAATCAAATCGATCAATTACACAACTGAACAATGAAACAGGGTCAGTTAGCCGACTGCGGGACGGTTAGGTGACATGTGATGGTGATATAAGAGGTAAGTTGGGAAGACAGTGGAGTGGAAAGGTGGAGAGGCAAGCGAGAGGAGGGGGAGAAACCGGCAAGCGGTTCGTTGTCGGACCGGGGATGTATGTAAATTTATGTGGGATTCATTGGTTGGTTGGTTGGTTGGTTACACTGAATCCTAGAAGAGTCGAAAAAGTGGCTGATGCAGAATATCCAAGAGGAGGCGAAACTAACTGACCGAGGGCCGCCGGTCAGGGAGAACTGGAAGGCTTGTGAAGTAGCTAGGTTCTTGTAAAGCCTGGGCACAGCAAAGATGGCGAGATTATCTAGCAGAGTGAGTCTGTCAGTATGAATAGATCTGCCGGTTGTATTAGAGTGAGTTGGGATGGATGAGATGGTTGTTGCATCACACTTCACACCCTCACTCAAATCGATCAGTCACACTCGCCTGTGGTGGTGAGGCACATCGGTACCTGCCCACGCAGCCACACTATGTACCTCCACACTCAACTCTTGCGCATACGCCCCGCGCACGCACGTCCCTCCTCTACCTCTACCACCAGCCTCACACAAGTACCGCCTCCAAACCCCGTTCGCAAAAATCAATCTCAAAACGGACCTCGCCTCCAGATCCAGAACCCATCGCAGGCCGCCGCCGATCCATCACACCCTCCCACCAAAGAAAAACCTGTCCAAGACGCCGGCAACAACCGCGGGGTCAGGAAAATCGAACGACGGATGCATTGACTGCAACATTCGACGACAGACTTGTCTCACCATCGTCCGTCTGAAAGAGAAGACGACCGAAACTTACTAGGCATTATCGCCGAGTGCGCGCCCAACCCTCAAATTCCCCCGGACTTCTAGAGCCCGCGATGCGCAACCTTCGCAACATCCGATTCGGCCGCTGCCGCCGCCCCGACGTTACCGCCGCCTGCTGGGACCCCGAGAAGGACCAGGTCCTATGCACGGCTGGGCCTACGCCGCAGAGCCCTAGCATCGAGCTGCTGAGAATCGATGGTGATCAGAACATGTAAGTCCAACTCTGTCCTGCGAACATTCTCCCTGCGCAACACCAAAACACCTGATGGATGAGCCACCCGGTTAACCCTTGACCACAGCTCGCTCCGCACCGTGGCTACCTGGGATGCCCCCAGCCCAAACCCGGATCTGCCCGTCGACCGGGTTGTGAGTCTCCAGTATCTCAGCGGCTCTGCGACCACCTGCCTGGTTCTCGAGGGTGGCGACATCATCACCGTCCAGGAGGATGAGTTCTCCAATGATGACGCCCACATCGAGATCGTCGGTTCCATCGATGACGGCATCGCTGCTGCTCGCTGGTCCCCCGACGAGGAGTTGCTCGCCGTCGTCACCAAGGCCGGCTCCGTCATCTTCATGGGCGCCACCTTCGACCCTGTCGCCGAGGTGTCCATGACGGTCGAGGATCTCAAGGCATCCAAGCACGTCTCTGTCGGCTGGGGCAAGCGCGAAACGCAGTTCCAGGGCCGCGGCGCAAAGGCCCTGCGAGATCCCACCATCCCGGAAAAGGTTGACCAGGGCGTCCCGAGCCCCTATGAGGATGGCGCGACGACCATCAGCTGGAGGGGCGACGGTGCCTATGTCGCCATCAATGCCGTTGAGAGCGGTGCACGCCGTATCATTCGTGTCTACTCTCGTGAAGGCGAGCTGGATAGCGCCAGCGAGCCCGTAGATGGCCTTGAGAGCAGCCTGAGCTGGCGACCTGAGGGTAATCTCATGGCTGGCATCCAGCGGTTTTCGGATCGAGTAGACGTCGTATTTTTCGAGAGGAACGGCCTACGGCATGGACAGTTTACCCTCCGCTCCCCCACGGGGCCGGTAACTGTTCACGAGAAGATTCGCTTGGAGTGGAACTCGGACTCGACCGTCCTAGCAGTCATTTTCAAGGACATGCTTCAGCTCTGGACTACGGGCAACTACCACTGGTATCTCAAACAGGAGATCCCCATCAGCTCAGATTCTTCGTGTCTGGCATGGCATCCTGAAAAGGCTCTGCGCTTTGCTGCTGCGTCATCCGGCGATGTTATAGTCACCGAATACGTATTCCACACAGCGCGAGGATCATGCCGGCCACCTTTCGACAATGGCGCAGTCGCGGTTGTTGATGGAGAGTCAGTTAAGCTCACTCCCTTCCGGACAGCCAACGTGCCGCCGCCCATGTCTTTGTTCGAGATTACTGCAGCCTCAGCAGTAGTGGACGTCACTTTCGGGTACCAGAACACTACTTTTGCGGTTTTACATCGTAACGGCATTGATACTTACGAGTGGCCAATGAAGAATAGCAGGTCAATCAGGCCGCAATTGGTGAAGAAGGCTCCCTTTAAGCCTACTGAGCTTCCTACATACCACGTTCCGCTAAGGATAGCCTCCACTTCTGGACAGAAGTTCCACTGCTGCGAATATCTAGACCAAGGCTATGTTTATTCATTCGTGGAGGCCGAGGGCAACAACGACGCTCATCCCAGCGTCGTCAACCATGATCATGATATACTAGCAACAGCAAGCTACGAGAATGGTTCGACCCTTGAGGGTTATGGGCAGGACAACTCTGGGAAGCTGTATCGGATAAAGGATTCTGGGAACGAGCTCCTGCCAGTCCAGTTCCAAACACAGCTCCCTTGGTTTGAGATCAGCATGATTGATGACGAAATCGTCGCTTTCGGCCTCTCAAGGAATGGCCACATTTACGCCAACTCTCACCTCCTTGCCAAGAACTGCACATCCTTCATCGTCACTCCTAGCCATCTCATCTTCACCACCAACAACCACTTGGTCAAGTTTGTGCATCTATCAGCCGACGTAGACGGTAATTTCTCTCCTGTGGTTTCTAATTGATCTGTCGCTAACGTCTAGCAGAACTCGAAGTCCCGGCCGATGACCCCGAGAAGGACGAGAGATGCCGCAGCGTTGAGCGCGGGTCTCGACTCGTTACCGCCATCCCAACTAACATGAGCCTAGTGTTTCAGATGCCCCGAGGCAACCTCGAGACCATCTTCCCCAGAGCTATGGTTGTGGCTGGTATCAGAGATCTCATCGACGAGAAGAACTATGCGCGAGCCTTTTCGTACTGCCGCACGCAGCGCGTTGATATGAACATTCTCTATGATCACCAGCCTAATCAGTTCCTGGCCAACGTTGGGATGTTCTTGGATCAAATTCCGGAGGTGACCTATGTCGACCTGTTCCTCTCTTCTCTTCGGTAAGGCTTCGAACATTGCGTCCAAGATCAGGGCTAATTAAGAACAGGCCGGAGGACGTCACGCAGACCATGTATCAAGACACCAAGCGTTCCAAGGTGCAGGCCCCTAGTGTCTTTCCCACGACTGAATCGACCCCTGCTCCCAAGTCATCCGCCGCCAAGGTCAACGCTATCTGTGATGCCCTCCTCAAGGGTCTTCAGAATCGCAAGGACACTCACCTACAGAACATCATCACCGCGCACGTCTGCAAGTCGCCCCCGGCCCTGGACGACGGCCTCACTCTCGTCGCCGACTTAATGCAGGAAGACGAGAAGCTCGCCGAAAAGGCCGTCGAGCACATCTGCTTCCTGGTCGACGTCAACCGCCTTTACGAGCACGCCCTCGGCCTCTACAACCTCGACCTCGCCCTCCTCGTCGCCCAGCAGTCCCAGCGCGATCCACGCGAGTACCTCCCCTTCATCCAGAACCTACACAAGCTCAGCGAGCTTCGCCGCAAGTTCGAAATCGACGACCACCTTGCCCGTCGCGAAAAGGCCATCCTCCATCTCCAGACCCTCGACGCCTTCGACGAGCTCGTTGCCTACACCACCCAGCATTCCCTCTACCACGACGCCCTCCGTCTCTATCGATACGACCAGCCGCGCCTCCGCACCCTCACCGGCGCGTATGCCGAATATCTCGAGTCAACGTCCGCTTACCGCGAGGCCGGTCTTGCGTACGAGTCGCTCCAGAACTACGCCAAGGCGACGAGTTGCTACCGGACCGCAGGCGCCACGTGCTGGCAGGAGTGTCTCTACACGGCACAGCAACAAGACCCCCCGATCTCGACCGACTCCATGGCTGAGCTCGCCACTGCCCTCGCCGACGCGCTCTGGGAGGCCAAGGACTACTCCTCGGCGGCTACCATTCACCTCGAGACCCTCAACGCCGTCGACACCGCCGTCAAGTGTCTCTGCAAGGGCTACCACTTCGCCGAGGCTATCCGCCTCGTCCTCCAGCGCTCCCGCCCAGACCTCCTCACTGCCGCCGTTGACGTCGGTCTCGCCGAAGCCCTCGGCAGCACCACCGAGTTCCTCGCCGACTGCAAGGCCCAGCTCAACGCCCAGGTGCCTCGCATCGCCGAGCTCCGCCGCAAGGCCGCCGAGGACCCCCTCGCCTTCTACGAGGGCGAGCGCGGCGGTGGCCTGGACATCCCCGATGACGTCTCCGTGGCCTCGTCGCGCGTCAGCACCAGCGCCTCGCTGTTCACGCGCTACACAGGCAAGGCCGGCAGCGTTGGCACCGCCGGCACGGGCGTCAGCCGCGCCACCAGCAAGAACCGCCGCCGCGAGGAGAAGAAGCGCGCGCGGGGCCGCAAGGGCACCGTCTACGAGGAGGAATACCTCGTCAACAGCGTGCGCCGCCTCATCGAGCGCGTCAATGCCACAACCCCCGACGTCGAGCGCCTCATCTTCGCCCTCGTCCGCCGCAGCATGCCCGAGCGCGCCCGCGCCGCCGAAGCCCTCATGGCCGACGTCTCGAGCACCTGCGCCCGCATCGTCGCCGAGGTATTCGCCGCCGCCGACGAGGAGCAGCCCGAGCAGCCGGAGGGAGGGCCAGCATGGAAGGCCACGGGCGGCGAGGCCGTCCTGCAAGACTTTGTCCTCGGGCGGGCCAAGAATCTGGAGCCGCCGCCGGTGACGACCCTAAAGAAGCTGACGCTGTTGGGATCATAGAAAAGGGGGCCAACGAGACGTGGGATTCAAAACGGTAGACTGACGAACAAGGTTAACAAACTGGCATCTTTGGGATAGACAAGGGAATAGGAGGAAGGAAAAGGTTCACGACATGGAAACGCAAGAAGATGAAATCTAAAAGCCTTGGTTGATTTAACGCATTGAAACGGCACATGTCCCATTCAGAGTGATCCACGACCGAAAGAATAAACAAGTAAAAACCCATGTTCGCCTCCGCTATGAAGAGAAAACAAAGTCCCCCAAGTAAACACTACACTACTAGACTAACTAAAAATAACTAAGGTTGGGCTCGAAGGCCTTATATCCCGATCCGAGAGCCGTCAAAACATGCGTTTGCCATGATCCAAACAATTTCGTAGGTGCGTGTCCTCCCGAGTGAGAAAGGAGTATAAAAGGGGGTAGTTGAAGCCCGATGTTGGGAGAAGGAGTGAGACCGGACTATGCGCCATTGATTGGCTCCGCGACGGCCTCTTCATCCAGTTGCGCCGGTGGGCTCCCGGGTTCTCCGTTCGCCTCGGCCTCCGCGCTCTCGTCCTCTCCGACGGGGTCATCCGGAACGATGCCGTTTTGGCGCTCCCAGACCTCGCGGCGGATGCGGTCGTCCTTGGCCTTGCGGGCGCGCTCGACCTCTTCGAAACCGCCCGACTTCTTGAGCTTGCCTTCGGCGACGACGTTGACTATCTCGCTCAAAATGGGGTTGCCTGCGCGGGTCTCGAGCTCCTTCTGGCGCAGTTTCTCGGCACGCTCAATGGCCTCGAGGCGGTCCTCGTGGTTTGGCTGCAAGGCGCGGACTTCGCCGAGGACACCCTCCTTCGCTGCATTCTGATCGAGGCTGTTCCCAATCTTGTTCAGGCCCTTGGAGAACTGGCGGGCGTTGCCGGCGCTGGCACCAGTGCCGTTGTCCTTCATCTGCTCCTTGGTAGCCTGCTCGACAAGAGTGAACGTCTCCGAGGCCTTTTCGAGGTCGTCTCGCAGATCCACCAAGAGGTCCTCCATAAGACGAACCTCGTCGCGGCCCTGGCAGACATCCTCGAGCTCCTTCTCCCAGATCTTGGTCCAGATGGGCTTTTCCTGGCCCATGTACTCCTCCATCTTCTTCAGCTCGTTTGTCAACATGGTAACGTCCTTCGCCACCGACTCCAGCTGCCGCGGCAGGGGCCGTACGCCACGGAGCACGACATCCTTGCGCAGATCCTCGATGAGATCCTGTAGGTCGTCCACCTTGCCGACCAATCTGTCCGAGTCCGAGTTGAGCTGCTTTCGTCCATTAGTGACGTAGGAGTAGCCAGCGTCTCCCTCAATGTCGGGAGTCGCTGCATTGGTTGTGGCAACTTTCACATTGGCAGCCTTGCTGCGGATCGTAGACATCGAGTCCTGGATTTCTGCCTGGAACTTGGAGTATGTTTGACGGATAACAGCAAGATCGCGACGCAGGCTTTGAAGCTCCCCAATGTGACCAGAGTTAAGCTTCCGCCCGGGGGTGGTGAGAGCCTTCGGCCCATCTGATGCAGGCGCTGATGCAGGCGCCAGCGTCATCCGGGTCATCTCGCTGGCGGACTCTTGCTGGCGGTCGGAAACGCGCTGAATTGCAGCCCCTTGGTCCTCCACAGTTTGCTTGACATCCCGGACGATCTGGGTCAAAGAAGCCATGCCATCGTCGATGTGTCGCTTCACCTCGTCCAGAGCCTCCACGTTGAGGACCAAGACAGTTCGATCCTTAATGTCCGTCAGATCCTCCAGTTCGTGTCGCACGCCAGAAACGGGGTCTTGGATGTAGATTTCCGGCAGGTCGGCGCCGTTTTGCTGTGTGTTCCAGGAAAACTTCTCGATAAAGGCAAGTTGCAATCGCCCAATGGAAAGCTCGTCCCGTCCCTCTGGCAGAACAAATTTCTTCACCTTGGACTTGTACTGGAGGAACAAGGTGAGATCCTTGGTGGGGGTTGGAGGGGGGGAATCTTGGAAGTACGAAGCGTCGTTTTGCTTTGGCGGTGGTGTAGGCGGGTTGTCCTGGTTGAGCTTGGCATGCGCAAGTTTGGCTTCGTTGTCCTTCGGAGCGTCGTCATCCATGAAGATGGGATCAACAGGTGGACCATTGAGCGTCGCACTGGCGGCATACTTCTCCTCAGGGCTCTGAACAGAGGGGCTATCTGCTGTAGCAGGCAGCTCCGCGACTGCAGGTTCCTCGGAGACGCTGCTCGGTATCCTGACTGGGGATGCCTCAACCGCAGCCGTTCGTAGCGACTGATTTGAGGTATTACGATTATGACGTAGAGTCTCTCGGACCTGCACAGCTCGTAGCGATTCCCTTGCTTCCTTTCTCCCCCTGTTCGGCACTGGCGTGGTCTGCGGTGGGAGAATCGGTACACCGTTCGCGCCTCCGAGATGCTTAGATATTTGATACTGTGAGTATCTTCGGGACGCTCGCCGCTCCAAGTCCCCACCCTTCTGCAAGGCCGCCAGGGCACTCGACTTTGTATCAGGCGGAGGCGGCGGCGGTGGAGGAAACGAATCGATGTTCAGCTCTGTGGGAGGTGCAGAGGGCATCGTATTATCGGCTTCCGGGTAGGGAGGGACGACGGGCATGTTCTGCATTGTGTTGCTGGATAGCGACGACTGCTCTGAATTAACGGACCCTCTAGATCGATCGCGGAGAGCGTTGAATCGACGGCTCGGGGACTGGTTTATCGCCGGGGTGGTCGCCTGGGGAGCGGGTTCGACGGGTTGGGGTTCGGCATGGAAGCCATTCTCCAAACCCTCCTCTAGCATGTTGGTCAATCCACTGTTGCCGCTGCCGACGGTGCTGACGCTGGTGGTCCGGTCAGGAGCGGCAGCCCCGTCGCGGTCGCGAGCCTGCTTCTGGCGGAGCCTTTGTTGTTTGCGCTTGAGACCGTGCAGCAGGTTGATGATGATGTCTCGTATCCTGGGCAGGTACCTCTCCAAGCTCTCGGAGCTGGCCTCTTGGCTCAGGGTGGCTTCAAGGATATGTCGCAAGAGGTCAGGGACGTTGCCCAGGTCAGATGTGTCGACGTTGATGGCGGTAAAGGCTCGGCACGCCATATTGAACTCGTAACCTAGCCGTACGTAGACGTCGGACACCTGTGCGTCGGTAGCCTGGCCGCGGGACCATTGCGTCAGGGTTTCGAGGAGCTGTTTTGTCGCAACGAGGAGGTGGGTAACGCTCTTTTCGATCTGGGAGAGAGGCATGTTGGAGCCGCTGCCGGAGCCCTAAGAAGTGAAGGTGGTAAGCAAGTGAACTAGATGGGCAATAGGCTTGGAGAGAGGCTTGGAGAGGTTCGCAGGAAGGGATGCGGGTGGGTGGGAAGCTCGGGTTTCGCCCAGCGACGCTACATACTTCACGGTTCATCCTGCGGGAACCTGCAGACTGCATAGACCTTGTCGAAGCTGTGGAAGAACGAGGTTGGATACCGATAGCAGGAGATATGGAGCGAACGGGGACGTTGGGCGGCGGGCCAGGCTCTGCGCCGGGCGAGCGACGGTGGGCGTAAGAACGCTGTGACGAGGACGACTGCATAGCGGAGTGTTCAGTCCTCCTCTTAGTACGATGCGCTTCGAGATAGGTGTGGTTGTAGACGCGGGCTGTCGCGAGCTGGGGACGGAAAGCTGGCGAGACGGTCCGGGCGGGAGGAGGCGAGCTGTCTCGGAGAATCGAAGCGAAGCGCTGCGCTCAGAGATGGGGGTTCGGGAGAAGCCGTGGCGGGGTGGCAAGCATCATCTAACGAGCGACAACAGCGAGCGACAGGCGGGCGCGGTGATGGCGACAGGGGCGGACTCGGGGACACGGCCGGCGGCGGGAGCGGAGAGCGAGGCTTCGTCGGGTGGTGGGCGGCGACGGCGGCGATGGTGATGATGTTGATATGGGGAAACTGATCTTGTTCAGGGCGGCTGCGATGGTGGTCTGTGAGCGTGGTGTCTGGTGGTGGAGGTGCTGATGGATGCTAGACTGGCTTCCATGGCTGGCGCTGGTTGGCTGGCTGGCGCTGGTTGGCTGGCTGAGATAGGGATGACGGCTTCAGCACGGTATTCGTACGGTGGTCTCTGAGTGTTTTGTACAGTGCTCGTGCGTTGAGCACTGTACAGGGGATGTACCTCTGTCTCTGGTCCGTCTGCGGATGGATTACAGCGCCTGTGCTGGGAGTGGACCGTCCCGCGAACCCCTGCGTCCGCACGTGCCACCATGGCGTGTGTTGCGCGGTTCCCTCCAAGACAGCCAAAGAAACAGACAAATAAATAATGCACTGTTTGGATGCCTTGCATGCTCTGTTTAACTCTTATTTCTTATGATTATGGACATCTGCCTAGAGGAGTCACCAATCCCCTACTTGAAGAACCCTCAAGCTGCAGCCTACCTCGCTACTGCTTCTCTATCTTTGCTCAGCTGAAGTATAGCACCTTTTGTCTGTGGGGTGGCCGCCAACTGGGCCCGTGTTCGGGTACCTACGTCGAGCACCGCAGCACACACACACTAAAATAAAAAAGAGAGTCGACATGGATCTAGGCTCTTTGGGTGTCGGCGAGGGAACCATCTGGTTTAACCCTCAGTGCGTTCCAAGCTGGCATGACAACGGCCCAAGGGGGATGTTACAGACAAATAGTGTTATGCTCCAGGCATCGCAGTAGCACCCGCCGTCTCCCACCGAGTCATGCACTAAAAGCTGGGCATTGCAGCTGAGCATCCATTGCAGCTGACCTGCGCCTTCACTTGTCTGGCTCCGTCAGGCTGCGTCTCACTCTCAGTCGGCCGGGCACGGTGTTTCCTGCCATTGTCCAGCCCCGGACTCCCATCCCACCGCTAGTTATCCCGCAATCGCCATTGGCCCCCAGCTTACCCTAAACACATGACCCTTTGGGCTGAAAACGAACCTAAACTTAGGACTTCCATCCACAAGTAGCCAATGCCCGCTGAGGTGGTGTGCAGGAGGTGCATTTCCAGATCGCTTCGAGCGCTTAGACTGTAGTGACGTTCGCTACCACTCTGGCGGTGCGCCTCCGGCTTCTGTAACGGTTGAACCGCCTGCTGGGCTGAGCCAGCCAAGAGCCCCAACACCCCAGCCCAACGCAACCCTCAATGGCGGCGGAAGCCCATAATAACCATACTAGGCTCGACATGATAAAGTTAGGTCCGTACATGAGCGACGGTTTGTTCCGCAACTCTAAGAAAACGGGTCGGGTTCCTCGTTGACACCATGGAAAGTTTGACTCATGGCAGCTGTCTGCCGAGTACCGTGCTGGTGCATATTATTAGACCTTTGAGCGACAACACGATCCTACCTACCCGCGGATTGAGCTCAAATGCAAGGCGAAACAGACAAATAATACCCACCTAGGTTGGTGCTGACGCAACAGGGCTGAAACCACTCAATACATGTGCCGGTCTAACCGACGGCTTCTATCTTTGAGTTCCAACTCCGGCCCCAAGCGGCCGCTGGTTGGCTGCCGTAAAGCCGGTTTGCATTGTCAGGCAACAACTTTACTTTGAGATTAAGTCAAAAGGATAAAAGGACCAAATAGTTCTCCTGCTCGTATTAACTACGATACCTAGAGCCTCATTCTCCTCTGGATTGATGCGCATGTAATAACGACAATAGCCACAACACCACGTAACACGCTCTCCCTTAACGGCCAATATTCCATCCTCTCATCTACCAAATCCATCAAAGACTTCTACAATGGTTAACTGCAAGGTTGCAGTCATTGGAGCTGGTCCCGCCGGTAAGTTTCACTCTTTCATTAACACCTAATCTTATGTTCTAAACTTTATGTAGGCTGCATGCTTGCGAGGCTGCTTCATCTCGGCGGAATTGATGTCACCATATTCGAAGGAGAAGCCTCGCCGGACTTTCGATCCCAGGGCGGAACATTGGACTTGCACACCGCTACCGGCTTAGCGGCCCTCAAAGAAGCCGGACTCTTTGAGGAGTTCCTCAAACATGCGAGATACGACGGGCAGTACATGGCCATCGTCGATAAAGACCTCGAATACTACCTCGTGCGCAACGCTGACAACAAGCTTGCGACAAATGTCGAGGAGCGCCCTGAAGTCGACCGTTCCAAGCTCCGTGAGATCCTTTCTCTTTCACTCCCAGAAGGAACGATCAAATGGGGTCACCATCTTAAGAGCATCGACGGCCGCAAGCTTGTCTTCGAACACACTACCGAGGACGGATTCGACCTCATCGTAGGCGCTGACGGAGCATGGAGCAAGGTCCGCAAAGAGATAGCCCCAGAGCTTGTGCCTGAGTACACCAAAATTGCCCTGCACGAGCTTGAGATTCCCGATGCCGAGAATACTGCTCCCGACCTCTGCAAGCTTGTCAACAGAGGCAGCATCTTCGCGAGTACCGAAGGCGCTCGCATGTCTATACAGCAAATGGGCGACGGCAGCCTGAGCCTCTACGCCGCCTACGTCAACGAGGCCGCGGACTGGATGAAGCCAGAAAAGTGCGGCTACGATGCGTACAACCTGCGCGAGACGATGACAGCACTCCTGAACAGCACCTTTGCGGACTGGTGCCCTCAGCTGCGGGACGCGCTCGAGCGGACACAAGGCAGATGTAACCCCCGGTCGCTATATATGCTGCCCGTAGGTGCAATTTGGACGCATACACCTGGCTTCACCCTCATTGGCGATGCCGCTCATCTCATGACTCCGTACGCGGGAGAAGGTGTGAACCAGGCCCTCGAGGACGCGATGCTGCTGGCAAAGGCCATCAACGGGGCTGCGTCCAAGGACAGCGACGAGCTGGACCAGGCGATTGTGGACTTTGAAAAGACCATGCATGCCCGTGTCTCCCAGGTCCAGGAGCTGACGTACGGCCTCCTTCAGGACTGGATGTTTACGCCTGGAGCGCCCAAGACTGTCATGGCCAAGTCGATGAATCGGCACGTCAGACACAGGCTGCCGTGGGCGCTGAAGCCATTGGGAACAGCGGCTGTGTATGGATACTACTTCTGTCGGGGATTGATGGGCTGAAGTGAGATGGGTCGAATACACCTATCGTTGGGTGTAGCATGTAGGAATGGCTGTTTGAACACGAATTGAGGATGTTCTGTAATGATACGAAGGAGGTTTAGGTTGGCGCTAAGATAGTACTTGATATACCGCAGGGTTATGCAAGTAACAAAAGTCACCACTTAACAAGCGCTCTTCGGACACCATTCCGAGGCGCAATCCGCGTGACCAGGGGCGCTGCTGATCCACCATCAACGTCGACGCCCGGCGTGGCTTGTCCCCTATATGAGCAACGCCAGCTCTCTCCATAGGCTCCCAGAAATAGCGACAAAAGTAAACGGCTGATTGACATTGCCGTGACATGTCAACATGGCTAGTTCGCAGGCGCCGCTGATTTCCGACGATCGTCGCGACTCGGAGGAAGACCTCGAATATGACGTCGATGAGGCCCAGTACGCGGCGGAGCCTGGCAAGACTGCGGATTCCGGACCCAGCACCTTCGTTCTCGCTTTGACCTTTGCTGCCGGTATTAGCGGCCTACTGTTTGGATGTAGGCTTCTGCAAATCCCATTGCCCCGTGTTTCGGTTGCTAACGATGGGTTCGCTCCAGATGACACGGGCGTCGTGTCCGCCATGCTCGTCTCGATGGGCACCTCCCTCTCGGACCGCAACCTGACCTCGCTGGACAAGTCCATCATCACGTCGTCGACCTCCCTCTTCGCGCTGTTCATCTCGCCCTTCTCCTCCGTCCTCGCCGACCGCTTCGGCCGCAAGCGCGTTATCCTCTACGCCGATGTGCTCTTCACCGTGGGCGCCCTGCTGCAGGCCTGGAGCTCGACGGTCCCTGTGATGGTCATCGGGCGGTGCATCATCGGGGCAGGCGTCGGAGCCGCCAGCTTCGTCGTTCCGCTGTACATCTCCGAGGTGGCACCGGCCTCATACCGCGGCCGCCTGGTGACGACAAACTCCATGTTCGTCACCGGCGGCCAGGTGGTTGCGTACGTCGTTGGGTGGGCGTTTTCGACGTTTGGCTCCAAGGATACCGGGTGGCGGTGGATGGTCGGGCTGGGGGCGCTGCCGGCGTTGATACAGGGCGTCATGATCTTCTTCATGCCCGAGACGCCGCGGTGGCTCGTCAAGGTTGGTCGCTCGGGCGAGGCTAAGACAATCATCCAGAAGGTCAACGGCGTGGGGTCGATACACAGCGCCGACGGGTTGGTCAAGGAGATTGAGATGGAAGTGCGGGAGGAGTACGAGGCACAGCGACTGCGAGAGCACCAGACGTCCAGCCGGTGGAAGTGGCTGGGCGAATGGCACAACTTGATCAGCGTTGGGAAGCACCGCCGAGCTTTGGCTATTGCGTGTCTTCTCCAGGGCTTCCAACAGCTCTGTGGTTTTGTAAGTCAACCTTGAGACTTGACTTGACTGGTCTACGATGACACTACGGATCAACTACTAACTGACGCTTGGGATAGAACTCTTTGATGTACTTTTCAGCCACCATCTTTACGATTGTTGGGTTCAAGAGCCCAACCCTAACGTCCATGGTGGTAGCCGTCACCAACTTTGCGTTTACGCTGGCGGCGCTGGTCTTGATCGACCGTGTCGGGCGGAGGAGGATCCTGCTCTACTCGATCCCGTTCATGATCGTGGGCCTGCTACTATCGGCGTACGGCTTCTCGTTCCTCACACTCGGCGAGTCGTCGGACGTCAGCAGCAGAGCCGACAAGGCGCCGGCCAACCCCGGGCACGAGATCGCCGGAATGACGGTGCTGGTGAGCATCATGGTGTACGTGGCATCGTACGCGATCGGAATGGGCAACGTGCCGTGGATGCAGAGCGAGCTGTTCCCGCTGGCGGTTCGGTCGCTGGGCAGCGGGGTGTCGACGGCGACCAACTGGGGCGCCAACTTTGTGGTCGGACTGACGTTCCTGCCGATGATGGACGCCCTGAGCCCGTCGTGGACGTTTGTGCTGTATGCGATGGTGTGCGTCGTTGGATACGGGTTGATCTGGCGGATATACCCCGAGACGGCGGGCTTGAGCCTGGAGGAGGCGACGGCGCTTTTGGAGAATGGGTGGGGGGTTCGATGAAGCAATGGATGTGGATAGACAAGGCCTGTCAACGGTAGAGTCTAGAGATTAGATGCGATGAAAGACAGGGATCGAACTGACCTGTCGCTTATCTGTGATTGCGAGCGATGAATGACCTGAAGAGATTTCTCCTGGAAGTGGCCAAGAAGATCCAGATGGCCTCACTCCTAATCCTACCTTAATTGCACTGAACCGCTGGCTATCAACGGCAAGCTACGGCACGTCAGTCTCCCACCGCGACGCCATGCCGCAAACAAAACACACTACCCAACGTGGTACTAGCCGCGCGGACCCCTGCCCTTCTTCAAGCAAGTCGTCGCCTGGGCCGAGAAATTACATCACTGTGCCTCTACGACGGAGAGACGGCGTCATGCGATGCGCCGACTGAAAAAAAAAAAAACAACTGTCGCGAACCCGCGAGAGAGCGAAGAAGTGGAGCACCACCCTCGGCACCGCGCTCGGCCGCCTCAACGCACCGGACAGCTGATGATAAAGCAGCAAAGCCCTTCGTACGTACGTACGTGCAAAATTGTGATAGCGGAGCGAGCCAGGATGGCCGGCAATAGCTGTTTACGGGGACTTTTTCTTGAATGCTGAGCAAAGGGGCCCTAGTTGGCTTCCTACTCGTTCACTGATACCGCTACCCTCCCCGGAGTTCCAGGAGGCGGCGGGGCCCGTTCCGGCGTCAGGTGTACTTGGAGCCCAATAATGGAGATGGCTAATTAGTTTTGATATATCCGAAGTTTTGTGTAAGATTGAGCAGTCCCGTACGGTTACACGCTGGCAGGGGGAAGGGGACGTTGATGGGTCCGGCTCCGAAGAGAGGTCCGCGGCCGAGACGACGAGAATTGGCTGGATGTTTCCATCGGCAATACGGCACGTCTTCGAGAAGGGAAAGAGAAGAGAGGCTGAATAATCCCAAGGACGATCACCGCACCATGCAGTACCAGCTGCAGGACAGTGGCAGCATTCATAATCCTTCCCAAATCAGATCCGTATTTGTTGGTTGGGATGAACAGGTGCAGAGGTCCATCCATGCCAGACACGGCACCGGTGCCGAGAGCGGCTGCCGAGAGTGGGTGGGTCCTTGGCTCCGGTGGGTTAAGGGAGTGACTGTGCGCCCACCACCACAGCAGAGATTTTTCTTGTAGGGAGGGAACTTGTTGGATCTGGCTTCCAAGGGGAGGAGGGATTCATGATGGAGATGGATCAGGCACATATGAGTAATTAGCAGGCTAGTGTATTCGTTTTCTCTTCTACTATTCTTGGGCTGTGGTTCGGACCCTCGCGCGCGTGTGCAAGGCCCCCGGTTCAACATTCAACTTACACCCCCCGTAACAATCATGCGCTTTCCCACCTTTCCCACCACGTATCCCAGACAAGTCCCCTGTATTACCAAAAAAACCACCGAGATCCATCAAGTGCCGAGCAGCGACGAAGAAGCAGAACGCTGGGTTCGATCCCCCTTCTGGCGCGGTTGCCTGTCGTGCAGTCCACTCGCCCGCAAACATTCGCTCGGCCTCGGGGGTTCCGCCGGCGTCCTGCCTTAGCGTCGGTGGCCGGTGGGATTTAGTGGTTATCCCCGGAAAAGCGGCCGGCTTCAGTGATAGCTCGGAGCGTGCGTCATAGCTGCAAGAGTCGCGCTCACTAAGCTGTTGCAGTAGTGGATGTTGCTCGGGTTGAGCCAGGGTTGGATGTCTTCCGCCGGATAACTTATAGTTTACCCCCTCCTATCCTTTGCCACCTCTGATCTTTCTTATTCTTCATATCTGCTCCATCATACTAATCTGTATTCCCCGGCCTCATTCACTCAATAGTGTCATCTATTCCTCACTCCTAGTCAATTGACATCAAGAGACACATCTGATACACACGCACACATACCCGCTCTCGCTCAATTGCGAGCCACTCACTCCACCATGACCATGGACATTGTCGACCAAGAGCTCGCCGACGCCGAGCGAAACGCCTCTCCCGAGCGTTACCAAGAGCGCGCCAGCAACGAGATCGAGCGTGTGCTCTCCACCTCGACCGCCTCCTCCTCCTCCTCCATCTCATCGGCCCGCCGTCGCAGCAACGCCAACAACAACAATCTCAACGCCCTCAGCCGCATCTCGACGCAAAACGACCTCGAGCGTCACGTCACCGAGCTCAGCCGCATCGCCACCCACCGCAGCCAGCACAATGCCACCGTCGGAGGCGGCTTGCGCTCCCGCACCAACAGCCGGGCCTCGCGCCGTCCGCTACCAGCCTTTGGCGCCGGAAAGCCTTTTCCGCCGCCGCTGCCCGAGCAGGAGGAGTATGTCGTCGAGTTTGATGGGCCTAATGATCCCATGCACTCTCAAAACTGGCCCTTGAAGAAGAAGCTTCTAACCGCCGCTGTTCTGGGCTACACCACCATGACGGCCTCTTTCACCTCGTCCATCTTCTCTGCCGCCACCATGGCTGTCGCCGCTGAGTACAAAGTTAGCAGTGAGATTGGTCTGCTCGGAACGGCCCTTTATGTCCTCGGCTTCGCCTTTGGCCCGTCTCTGTGGGCGCCTCTCTCGGAGCTGCGCGGCCGTCGTCTCCCCATCCTCATCGCCATGTTTGGCTTCTCCGTCTTCTCCATCGGTTGTGCCACCGGCAAGGACATCCAGACCATTCTGATCTGCCGTTTCTTCAGTGGTTTCTTTGGTGCCTGTCCACTCGCCGTCGTTGCTGCCGTCTTCTCCGATATGTTTGATAACCGCACCCGTGGTACAGCCATTACTCTCTTTTCCATGGCTGTATTCACAGGTCCTCTGCTTGCTCCCTTCATCGGCGGCTTTATCACCCAATCCTCCTCCATGGGCTGGCGCTGGACCGAGTACCTTGTGTCTATCATGGGTTTCGTCGCCTTCCTTCTCGACTGCGTCTTCCTTGAGGAGACGTACCCTCCCGTTATCCTCGTCCAGAAGGCCGCCGACCTACGCCGCCGAACCAAGAACTGGGGCATCCACGCCAAGCAGGACGAAATCGAGGTCGACTTCAAGGAGCTTGTCCAGAAGAACTTCTCGCGACCTCTGCGCCTGCTGTTTACCGAGCCTATCATCTTGCTGCTCTCCATCTACATGAGCTTCATTTACGGCCTGCTTTACCTCTTCCTTACTGCCTACCCGCTCGTCTTTGTTGGCGTCCACGGCTTCACTCTGGGCACGTCGGGCCTGACTTTCTTCGGTATGATTACCGGCCAGCTCCTTGCTGGTGCTTCCGTCATTGCCCAGCAGCCCTGGTATATCCGCAAGTTGGAAGCCAACAATGGTATTCCGGTCCCCGAATGGCGCCTGCCTAATGTCATGGCTGGCGGCATCTCCTTCGCTATCGGTATCTTCTGGTTTGGATGGTAAGTTAACTATGGCCGAGCTTGTGGATGTAGATGCTAACATTACCTTTTAGGACCGGATACACGAAAGATATCCACTGGATTGTCCCCGCACTCAGTGGCATTTGCACCGGCTTTGGTCTCATGTCTATTTTCCTCCAGGCTCTCAACTACCTCGTTGACGCCTATCTCATGTTCGCCGCCTCAGCCATCGCTGGCAACACGTTCCTGCGATCTCTCTGCGGTGCCGCCTTCCCGCTCTTTGCACGACAGATGTTCGACGGCATGGGTATCCAGTGGGCTTCGACGTTGCTGGGCTGTGTCGCCCTTCTACTCGCGCCGATCCCTTTCGTCTTCTACAAGTACGGCGCCCGGATCCGACACAGGAGCGCCTACGCTCCTACTGCACCGCCTGCAGGCCTGGCCCGTGCTCCATCAGTGTCTGGTGACGACGAGAAGGAGGACTCCAACGAAACCGCTCTGGCGGCTGTCGCGGCCCGAAGGGACAGCACCGCTGCTGAGCGTAAGGAGACTGCCTAAGGGTTTCCAGTGCGGTTTCTTCGCAAATCTTTCCTTTGTTTAATGTCTCTTGAAGGACCAATGTGGGGTTTCGGCCACTACTGGAACGGGAAGCATGGCGTTCTCTGGTTGTTGGTCCAGGTCAAATAGCGGTAACGACGGGCTGTTCCTTGATGGGACTTTTACGATGATAGGGATGTCAGCTGAGAGGTTCCATGTATCTGATGATGCGGAATGGAGCTGATGCCAAAACTGAAGGCCTGGAGGTTAAAAGAGCTCAACAGAGCTGCAGCATATAGCTGGTAATGTAATTATCAATTGAAACAAAGGTTAAAAAAAAACATCACAGACCGAACGATACAGTTGGTTGAAGCCGTACTCTTGGCGAAGCTAGTTCAGCCCGTTTCATGTTTAGAGTAGGATCGGCGCGATCCACTCCCGTCTGACGATGCCGCTGGAGGCTGGATGCCTAGACCAATCAAGACTCTGGGCTGTGCTCGATCGGTTTGTGTTGGTTGTGATCCCCGGAGATGGCTGTGCAAGGCGTCTTCCTACTTGTGTGAGCCGCGCCCCCGATCATGACCCATCTCTACCTTCTCACATCTCTTCTCCGTGGCCACCCACCGAAGGGAACGACGACGACCTACTGAACAAGCAGCAATGCGGCCCAACAAGGCGACTTGGAGCTTGGCGCTCTTGGTAGGCGGCTCGGCGGCGGGCAGCTTGCGGCCGGACCGCTGTTTGGCCTGCGTGCCGGAGCGCGTGAAGGACGAAGTTGCGGTGGGATTCGACCTGGGGCAATCGTACGGGTGAGTTGTATTGAGATGGAGTCTTGCAATACCAGCGGAAAGGCTGCTGACCGTCGTCTTCAGCACCTCCGCCGCCTATTTCCACAATGGATCGATCGTGCACCTGGCTAAGGTCCCGGCATCGGAGGAGTACAAGCGGTCCATGATGCGCATCGTGCAAACGCCGCCCAAGAGCCGACTCGCCCGCTTCCTCGAGCAAGTCCCCGAGTTCGTCTTTCGAGTCCTGTGGCTGCTGGGCCTGATGCCCCCGTCGCCGTATACATCGGAGACGCCCGAGTCCCTGGTTGACCTGCTCGTGGCGCTGAAGCACAAGTCCGAGGCGGCGCTGGGCATGTCGATTCGCCGCGTGTCCCTCGCTGCGCCGTGGCTGTTGGCCTGGAAGGACCACGCTCCCGGGGAGGATCACCCCATCATCGAAGCTCTTGTGCTCGCTGGGCTGATGCCCTTTACCATGGACCCCGAGGAGCCGCTGTACATCACCGAGGCGCAGGCTGTGCTCGCTGGGAGTGGGTTCCAGCTCTGCGCGCCGTTTGGATCCTATGGTTCCGGTGGACAGGATGAGGACGAGCCGAAGAACAGGCCTGTGTTTTTTGTAAGTTGGACCAACGATCTGGTGTACACCGAGATCCAAAGCGCCCAATGCTTCTACAACAAGCCCAACGCCGACAAAATCCGCGGGAACATGACGACCGGGCAGACCTTCCCCGATGCAGAATGGCTCGTAGGCAGTCCCTGGCTGCCCGTGTTGAAAGACATAACCAACCGTGGATTCCGCGACTTGAAACGGTACCACGAACAGACGCCGGGCTCTGCCAAAGAGGCCATCGTCCTCCTCGCGGGCGAGGCAGGCGAGATGGGCCAAATGCCCTTTGCAATAACACGGAAAGTCGCCAAGAAGCTGCTCCATCTTTTCGGGAGGACGTCTCCGGAGGTCAGCCAGAGGGGCGTCTACGACGAGATCCAGTTCGTCTGGCAAGACAACGCAACGTTTGCGGCGGCGAGCGGCGCGGCGCTGTGGTCGCGGCTGCGGCTCGAGGCGGAGCACTACTGCGCGGCTCCCGAGTGTGGCGGAGGGCGACGCCAGCCGTTTTCGCCGTTGGATGGGCTTGAGGAAGAGTCGTGTGCGTCTACGCCGGAGCCTGATGTTGAGGAGGAGAGCGAGCGGTTGGATATGCGGTAGTGGTTCTGCGATTATTAGTTCGCAAAGTTTGATACAAGAGCATTCGTATACTAACAAAGGATACAATCCTCTTGTTAAGGCCTAGCTGTTATCACACGTAAGTCACTGTTGTACTACGCATTAGCAAAATACGCGTCCATTTTACCGTAGCCAGCATTCCGATAGTTGTCCTTCTTTGCAGTGCTTATTGCTGCGTCAAGGGAAAGTACACAGCGTTTGCATTTTACAGAAGTTGTGGAACTACCTTTTTATTCTTACGGTATAAACCCACAGCCCCTGGGGAAAGTTGATTACTCTAATTTATTCTTGAGGCTGTCCAAGTTTTAATGTTCTTGTCGTATCAGCCGGGGCGAAGCTTTTCACAGGGTTTAAGCTTTCAGCCTTGACTTCTGCTCTCAAGGTTGGAAAATGTCTTCAAAAATATGCCATCGTGTCTATAAAAGAAGATGCAGTCGCTACTTTTACTGGGTGACGTTAAGCCCCTCGGCTGCACCTCTTGGCCAAATCCTTCCATCAAGTCAAAGCAACATGGGATTGGCTCACTACATGAGAGGATTGTGTCGCAGCATTCATTCCTGAGCTGACGAAGTCTTTGCACCTTGAACCATGTGAAGATGTACCGGGGCCCTGTCCGTCGTGTCTGACCGACTACTCATTGTCCATAACTTGGTGAAATGGACGAAATCAAAGCTGGCTCGTCAAGATCATTGTCTACCACCAACTGGGCAGCTGCCGTTCGCCGCTTGACTGGAAATGGAGACACCTGGCGGAAAGGAGCATTCACAGCCAACCGCGCTGTTTGACAGACGAGCCGGGGGTGGTGAGAGATCGCTGGAATCGGGGAGACGGCGTTACTCTTGAGCCTGAGGGTAAACTTTTGGGCAGGGCTTTCAATCTCAATTTTTAGGTCCCTGGCCCGCTAGTACGCCCATGGAAATACTGATTTTACTCTTTTAAGCATGTCCATGATTTTGCAGCATGTGGCCTGGAGGAATCATCGAATAGTCCGTGAAATTATGCGCAAATACCTATAGGGTACAGTAATGTTATAAAGTTCAAACGTCTGCATATCAGTCGGCCATTCAATATGCTTGGACAGTCGATGGGGACTTTTCTATGTATATCACCTGCTAAGATAACACATGGAGGGATTTACACGCTTGAGATAAAGGTGAAAACAGCCTGTTACAAGCAACTCATAGAGGCGAAGAAGGGAAAGAAGCCCCGAATACAGAGCGTCATAGGCCTATAGTCTCGTAGGGCTGCTTTTGGCAGAGAATACAGTTGCTCGAGAAACGACAAATGATTTAGAGGAGTTAAAATGGCTGGCGAGTTAGACATTAAGGGTATGTTTAGTCTTAGGGGTAACATTATGCATTAGGTATAAGGTTAGGTATCAGGTGTAGGTATGGGTGTTATGAATTTGGTTAGGCATACGGTACTGAGAAGAAAGAAAGACAGAGAACTGAGCGAGAAGAGCTCACGGCCAAAGTATAGCGCGGCAAGGGGGTTGGAGAACTTGGATGTAGCTTTGCCCTTGCCCAGGTCGTTGCTGAGCTGTTGCCGCCAGGGTCTTATTTTTGGGGTATGATAAGTGTATTTTTTGTTTCATAGCTTGTTCGACGTCGTCTGTCAGTTCTACTTCTGGGACCGTCCGTCTGTCGCAGATTCTCCAGTGCAGCGACGGGCCTATTTGCCATCCGACGTGCCTGCTCCGTGTTACTGGTTTTAGTTCATTGTCTTGGAGTCATTATGATGCGGGGGAACGTTTGGATTATTAAAGCATAATATATGGAGAGCTCATATAGTGAATCGGTTTGTATTCCCTTCCAGCTCTTTGTGAACTGCCTCTCCATGTGATTGCTTCATTTCAGGCTAACGATTGGCCACAAATTAAACTGGAGGGGTACACCCAAAGCTAGTAGCCACACTGGCGCCAGAGAAGGCAGTAATCAAGCCTTTAATGGCAGAGTACACACCCAAGCCCGTGGTAGTCAGGCCCCCAAGCATGTAAAAGAGGTTAAAGGTGTTCATAAACGGCTTCTTCATAAATCCTCGCTTCCACCGCGAGAAGCCCGAGTCCACATAGTTGTAGATCCTTGTCTGCGGGTCGAATCGCTCCTCTGGCAGCATGGCATCCTTCCGGATCCAGTAGCCCATGGCCAGAATAGCAGGAAAGGTGTAAGTGAAACTGAGGATGAAGAAGGCGCCGATAAGGCTGGAGATGGAAGAGAACTGGGGGATTGCTGCCGCGATGATGAATGCGAAGGCCCAATACAAGGGAATGGAAATGGCCCAGGCGATCTTTCCACTCTTCTTCGTGAGAGGAGGAAAGTTGAAGATTTCCTGGAGTACCTCGATGTAGACGACCTTGAAGCCAATGTTTGAGTACAGAGCGGCCGCAATGAGACCAGTAACGAGGTTCATGATGTTGGTGGCGGTCTGAAAACCATATGGAGATAGACCTTGCATGACCGGGTTAAAGGCATACTGGCCCTGGTAGGAGTATATGAAGAGGCCGAAAAACATGTAAACGCAATAGATGAAGGTTTGGCCGACCAAAAGACCTTTCCAAAAGTCCATGGGGTGTCGCATTTCTGCGAGGAAGGATACGAACGTCATGCAGCCACCGTACGAGTAAACGGCCTGGCTTAGCCCGTTCAGAGAGGCAACGAAACCGACGCCACCACTCGCCATACCGGCAGGAGGTGTTCCAGCATATGTTTTGATGGGACCAGGGCCGAAAGTATCACCAAAGGAAGCTTTCGTGGCCCTGAAGTTGGGAGGCGAGTGCACAACAACACCCATGCTGTGTGATATAGTTAGCAAAAGAACCAATCTCCGGGTCGGGAAATCTTACCAAATGAAGATGATGAGAAGATTGATCCACACAGCAAAGTTGGACAGCCAAGCAAATCTTTGGAGTGTCCTGACCTGGCCCAAGACGAAACCAGCAGCCATGAAGATGACTAGGCATACGACGAAGCAGAGGCCATTGCCGTTGCTGTTGTTCTTACCCTGCGAAATTTGCGAGATGGATTGACCGTTGCTGAGAATCAGGACAGCAACGAAGAGCAACATCTGTAACCCCAGCATGAAGTTGACCATATGTCTCGGTATTTTCCCGAAAATTCGAAAGAAGAGATCGCCATAGGTTCGCAACGGATATTTGTCGGAGTCGAGGCCAAGGTAGGCCTTCCACATAATCCAACCCGAGCTGCAGGACAAGCTTGTTAGTAAAGGTTGACAGGGATGATCGTGTTACTGACTAGCCAGCCATGCCACCGAAGACGGTGTACAGGGCGATACCAGGGCCATAGCCCATCTGAGCAAAAGACCACGGCGTCGAGAACGGACCAAGGATGTCAGTGGTGATGAGGTAGAAGATGGCGCCCCATCCCGCAGTTCGCAAAGCTCGACTGGCTTGTCTCCATTCCTGATCCGAGACACCGGTGATAACTGTGTTGTCTTCGTTCCCTGAAGTCGAAGGCGTATTGGTGTCAACAGAGAGTCCATTGTCACCCTTGGAGAAGCGGTCCTTGATGGTAGTCTTGATGGTCCGAGGCCCACGTGCGTCGATGTATGCCTGGTTGGCAGCGAGTTCATCTAGTCGTGTGACTTTTGCCCAGTACATGAACTCCTCGAAGGTGATACTGGGGTCATGGGCGTCAAACGGTTGCTCGGCGATGAATGCCTCATTCTTGGATAGTGAAAGGTGAGGGTCACCACCAGCTGCGATACCAGTATGAAGTGCCATAATGGAGAGCCTCGGTCTAGCTTGGCGGTGATAGCAGTGTGATTTGAATTATGAAGAAAGATGATGGAGTTTTCGAGCAACAAAATCTAAGGCGAGCATCTTCGAGGACGCTCAAATAGAAAATCCAAGCCCAAAGAGTTCCCAAGTTCTGCCCGGTTGCTCGGCATTGCCATATCAAACCGACGCGATGCCTTCACCCCGCTCGGTTCCTCGGCATCGCCATGGCTTTGCGATCTGCTATCAAGAAGACTGCGAGGAAGACTCTCGTCATGGTGATTTGATTTTAATGAAAGGTGTAATTGCCCTATCTGCCCGGCAAAATCGGGTTCCGACCTCGAGGACCTTTTGATGATTGCTTCATTAGGAAGCTCAGTATCAAGATCTCCTTCGAAGTGGGTGCGTGGCTTCACAGCGCCACGTAACATGATCTGGAGTGACAGGTCTTAAGTCCAAAGCACCAACGGCATCGAGGGTGTTACAAAGAACTTTTGCTGCGCTTGTGGCTGTATGGCGTCCTTGCTCGGGACTCGGCAACCCCTGGTGGCGAAAGGAGACTAGTCAAAAAATAGCAGCCGCTCTGGAATGCGAGCCGACTTCCGGGACGACTTCATCCTTAACAAAGGCCACGAGTAAACCACCAGTTTATTATGCAAAGATTCTTGCAGGCTGATAGTTAGCTAACAATTAATCGCTGTGGGCTCCGAGAACGAAAACCTGGTCCCCCCAGAGTATTGTGAGCCAAATCATAACTTTGTCTAACACGAAGTTAAGTTATTCGCCTGAAATCAATGGCGCCTACGAAGGAACTTATGCTATAGCACTTATTTGAAAGGCGCAGCCGCGTGGCCTCGGAAGCAAGCTTTCACAAGCCAACAGGAGGTGACTTCACCGTGTGATATTCCCACGCCTGTAAATCAGTAGCACGACCACTCTCATATCGTTTGACATCAATCTGCAAAGTTCCAGGGAAGCCACGACAATTGAACAAACAAAGGATTCACCTCAATCTCCGGGCTATTCCCACGATTTCTCGTGTCTCGGATCAATCGGCTTGATGCTTGATCTCCAGGCCAGGACTTGAGAGAGGATGCCCAATGCGCGTTCCGAGTTCCGTGATAGGAGATAAGCTGGGTCGGCACAGACGGGACCCCGGATTTGAGGAGCACACACTGTTCCCTTTGTTGACGATGATGCTACAATACTGATTCTACCTCATTGGCCCATGGGAAGGAATGTAACGTTCATGCCTTCTCATTCATGTGTAGCTCGACGAGTAGACTTTGGTCTGAGGATCTTTTGTGCACAGTCGACCGTCCTCCAACTTGGACCCCACAATATCATGATATGATTTGGATCCCATCATCTCGCATTCCTTATCTTTTCTAATCGACGATAGATGGTTGAGGCTTGGGCGCTGTTTAAAACTCACTTGGTGCGCAGACACCTCAAACCTTGAACAGGACAAGAGTCAGACTAGATCCAACGACATGTCGCAAAATATGGCCACCCAAGGGCAATTTCTGGGGTTTGGAGAGTGGACTCGGGACTGCCATTTCTCAAGCCGCATAAGGTAGTAGAGGGGCAAGACTGAGCTGAATAGCCTGGAGGACAAAAGGCACGTGAAAATTGTGACAAGAAGCCCGTGCTTATTTGCGTCGAACGTGAGTCTTTTGCGTCGCAGAAGAATCTTTCCGGGCTTAACGATACAATACTCAAAGCTTGGTATACAACTGATACTGACTGTGGTTCGCCGCTCACTGGTAAGCACGTACTGCCCCATAGTGGACGACCTCGGCAGATTGAACTACGTTGATGGACGGCTTGGTTTTACCGGTTGACTTACTTTCAATGCTTATCTTTCGACGTTTTCAGTATCTGGCGATCAACTTAGTCGAATTGACTCGTTCCACTGGCCATTTCCGGGGTCGACAGCAATCTTGAGGCAGGACAAGACACGCGCTGGCTTCCTTTGAATTTTGCCGGTAAATCGAACCCGTACGAGTATTCGTTTAAACCTATTGGTGGCTTCTGAGCTGGGATTAGACGAAGTACTCTGAGATTTCACTTTTGGCCATCTTCGACGTGGATTGCGCAGTCCAAGCTATGCGCTCAAGACTACGAATACCACTGAAAATGACTTCCAGCGACTATTTTGAAAGACCTTCTGCCAGCTCCTGAAAGTGGTTGTTGCCTATCTGGTCTGCCTCAGAGGCTGAATTGCCCGCCAAAGACCACAATCTGTCATTTTAAGTACGCAACATTTAGGCAGTAAGGGTAACCAAGCCACACCTAAAAGACAGATCTCTGGCTCTGGCAGGTATGGACAACGATCATTGGAGAGGACAAACTTGAACCAGCGATATATATCCGGAGGGAATTATCTTGATGGGATTGAGGCAATGCTCTGCAATAAATGCACGTTGCTTGTCACCATAAAACGTGCTGAATCAATTGAACAATCGCCGACCGAGATCGGCAATGCGCCCGTACTGGGAGCGCCGACTAGATTGGCTTGGAGCCAGCAACGAGTGTGTGGCACAGCGTCATGCAAGCCGCAAACGGCTTATCGTCCCGTTCTCACATATATAGTGCATACTATATGCAGATGCTCCCGACTCATCTCATTCTCAAACATCGCGGGCTGCTGCTGTGTAACCGGCTTAATCTCAACAGACGCATTCCGTCTCGTATAGCTCCTCTTTGTCCTCCAAGATAATTACTGGGGCTGAACTGCAGAGCATCGGGACTTGCCCTTGTCAATAAGCTTATTGGCGTTTCAAATCCGGGGGGAATTGACTGATTGAATAAGGTTGCACTGGCTTCTGGCCGTGGACGGGCCCTAAGAGTACGACGGTAACGATGTCCCCGTGCCTTCGTCTATCATGTTTGGTGGAACCTCCCCGGACATGCTGGCAGATCACGAAATAAGCTAGCTGGCTTGGCTAGTAATAGTGCAGACTAGTTCGGCTTATTTTTAGAACGGGAGTGATCGATCGAGTGGTGCTCAAGATAAAAACTCTTCGCAATTGTGCATATCTATCACACGGTCGCACTCACTGCATCGCGACTGAAAAGAACCAGAAAACGTCATCCCTCTTCCCCCGACGAAAGCGATAACTCCAGGTTGAGATTACCTATGACGTGCCAGAAGTACTACTCTATTAAAGAGGGTCTGGGGAACCAACTGCTGACACCGTGGACGAATGTTACAGTAAGACGACGGTAACTTCGTCAGGTTGTACTACTAGATATACGTGTACAGGCTCCGAAATGGGCAGTGCCCGCTCCCTACCCGTAATTTCTTCACCACAAAGACATGATTGTTCTGGCTTCGGTTGGTTGAAAAGCTGCCAAGGACGACCGCCCCTGCGTCGATGCCAGGTAACCCATGCAATATGAGGCCACACGATATGCAGCCAAGGTGTGACGAGCCCTGTCCCACTATGCATCCAGCCTCCAATTTTCCACAAGCGAGAGATATTTATCCCCGACGAGATCCTGTTTTCCTCGCCGCCGCCGTGCTTAAATGGCTCCGGTACCCTGTTTGTCACGGTAGCCCTCTTGGTCGACCTCTTATCACGCTGTTCGCCGTCCACCTGCTCACCAAGCGCCCATGATGCGGTTACGAGTCGTCAGCGCGGCCCTGTGGCTACTGCCGCTATTCTCAGGTGGGCTGCCTTACTAATTGAGTACTAATACTCGACAATGAAGCTCGTTTCTCACTGAGGTGGTTTTCTAGGTGTCGCCCAGGCGGTTGAATGCGTCAATGTCACCATCGCCGACGCAAATGACGCTGCCGATGTCCGAAGCGATTGCTCCATCATCACTGGAAACCTGGGCTTTGCAAAGGACCTGAACGAGTCCATCAATCTTGACGGCGTCGAGGAGATCCAAGGCGACATTACTCACTCCGGCTGCGAGGAGTCATGGGACGACTGCACTATTCCCTCGGATTTCACCATTTCCAGTTCGACCCTCACTACAGTCGGCGGCAATATCGAATTCTGGTACTTCCAGGGCCTGAAGGAACTTCGGTTCCCTAAGCTCACGAGAGTCCAGGGCTCCGTGTCGCTGAAGCGCCTGCATCAACTCACACGACTGGACATCACGAAGCTCGCATATCTCGGCTACTTCACCATCGAGGCGAAAAACCTCACGAACCTCCAGCATGAGGGCCTGGAGGGCTTCACTGGAGAGAACAAGTACGGAAGCGTCTCGTTCTGGGGCGCCGCGATCAAGTCCGTCGACAGCTTTTTCAACCATCCCATCCGGGCGAACGGTAGCGCCGATCAGTCCCGCGTGACGATCTCGAAGGACTATCTCCCCAACGTCGACCACATCACCTTCGGTTGGGCCCAGGTTCCAGAGCTCTGGGTTTCGGGCGACGACATCAGCGTCACTCTGGGTACTTCCGAATCTTCTACCATGGAGATGGACAGCATCATGCTCAAGGGCAACATCACAAAACTTGAACGCAGCAAGTCGGTCAAAAACCTGACTGTCGGCAGCTTCACGATGGAACAGGATGGCGCGATTGAGGAGCTCTCGTTACCCTTTGACCAATTAACCAGCCTGCTCGTGCGCAATAGCGACGGCTTGCAGACCATAAAGCTGCCCAAGAGTGCTGTCAATTGGGAAGACTTCAATCTCGAGATTTCCTCTTGCGCCAGTTTGAACTTGACTTCGCAGTATGTCGATGACGAACAGGTGTGGTACTGGCCGGAGAAGAACATCAGCAGGATCTCGATATCTAGAGTTAATATCTCTAACGAATTCTTGTGAGTTATACTTCGATCCCCGGTCTTGATTATCGTCTGGCTAATTATTGTTCCAGTGATTCTTTCATGGACAACCACGCCGATGGAAACAACACACAAAAGGTCCTCAAGGAGTTCGCAATAAACCCTAACCCGCTCCAAGAGATGGCTTTCAACTGCACACCCTTTGACGAACTCGAAGACCGGGGAGTTTTGGTAGACGATTACAGTTGTAGCAATGTCACGGAATCGGCTGCGGCTCCGATGGCAGCTTATTATAGAATGTGGCCTTACGCAAGCGCACTACTGGCTATTGCTTTCTATTTGTAACGTATAGGTCAACGCGATATGGAAATGACTTGCGCAGCCAGGACGACAGTGTTAGCTATGGATAGAGTAATTATGAAAGATTGCCGTGCGTCGCATGGTAAAATGGCGGGATAACAAAATGAGTCTATACTAAATCTGATTGAACGTGTGAAACTACTACCTATGTCAAGAAAGATCGGAGAAACTAGACCACTGTAAGATCATTCGCTGTATTTGGGCCCTAACATCAGCACTAGGTCTAGATCTTCTAACCGGTTACGTTGGTTTCGGTCTCGTACCAGGGATTTTCGAGCCGTTTCTGGTGAACCAAGAGATAAGCTGACTCAAGTGTGCCAAGCGCGACCGCTATATATGATGTTCGTGGCGTTTAGGGAGCAGACATAGTACTTGGCAATTTGGTAACCCTTCATCCTCGCCACGCTTTAGGAGCCAATCGTCAAACTCAAAGCTCTTTCAACAGTAAGGACTTCATACGATGCGAATAGTCTTTTTGTATAGAGGATCCGCACACGTGTATGCAACCCTTAGACAGGCCCGGCATGCTTTCTTTACCACGACCATCAGTACTAGTCCTAAGTAATTCACGCCTTGGTTGCTTACTTATCCTGTACTTCGAAACGCGGGAAGTTAACAGCTACTGCCTTGGTCTCATCGTTGGAAGTATGGGCAAAAACACCAAAAATAGGACCGGTCATCTCCCGGGCTGTTATTTCCCATGCCTCAATGGACCCCATCTCAACCCAGCCACCGTCGTTCGATTCTTCCATGTCGATTGCCATAGAAGCGAAGACCCATTTTGTTGGAGACGAGACAATCTTGAAATTAACTTGCTTTGCGTTGTCCCCAACAACGAGTCGGCTGGGAAATGTCTTGTCGCTGTCCAAGCTGACAGCCCGGCATGAGACCGCCCTAGACTCCGGGTCGTAGGTGAGTGAAATGTAACGCAAGTGGTCTTTATACAGGGCCAAGCCTGCCAGGACTCCCTTATCCAAACCCGTGATTTCGAGCGATGCCGTTGCAATGAAACGCAATGATGACTGTCTTCTGCCCAAGAATGAACTGGTCCCAGTCGGTGTTGATAGGTCGGCGCGGCTTGGAATTAGTGTGACCAGACCAGTGCTATCCTTGGAAACTTGGTACTTGGACAAGTCTGGTGTTCGAATGTGCAGGTCGCCCACATGTAAAGGGGATTGAAGCTTTGTTGACTTGTTCGCACTCCCGTTGATGGCATGGCCACTGGACAACCCAACAGCACCCGCCGCAAACTCCATTCTTGGCTGAAGAACTGTGGGCCATCCGCCTTCAGGCCACTCTACAGGAGCCAGGAAGCTCTCCCTGCCAAGGGGAGCCACGAAATTATCCTTTCCGAGAGGCTTGCCCTCGTTCTCGTTACGTACAGCCAGAACCGCCGCCCACCACTGGCCAGCACCGTCTTGGAACAACTCGCCGTGCCCAGTGTTCTGGATATACTCGTCAGTCCTATCCGCAGTTAGGATAGGGTTGCCCTCGAAGTCGTCGTAAGGGCCCCAGATATTCTCCGCCCTGGAGATGCAGAGCATGTGGTGCTCGAAGGTGCCGCCTTCTGCGACCAGCAGATAGTACCATTTGCCCACTTTGTAGATATGAGGTCCCTCGGTGTCGTAGCGCGCATGACCGCCCCAGATCTCGCGCTCTTCTGACAGCTGCTTTCCGGTTTCAGGATCAATCTCAAATTGCTTGATCGTGCAGCTCGGCTGCTTCGTCCAGTCAATCGTGTAACAGCCCTGAAAATAGACGTGATCGTCGTCGTCAAAGAAGAGACTAGGATCAATGCCATTGAAGGGGATGTACACGGGATCACTCCAGTCTCCGGACCAAATATCTGTTGTCGAAATGATAAAGTTCTGCGGATCGAATGGCTCTTTCAGCTCTAGCATATTTGTGCAAATAATGTAGAATCGCCCTCGATGATGGCGGATTGTTGGCGCAAAAAGACCTCCGGATGCGACCATAAATTTGCCCGTGTCGAGAGGGACTTTCGCCGTGCTGGCGCCGTGTAGGCTCAGCTGCTCTACTCGGTTGATTGCATTTCCTGTCACAATCATTATTAACCATGGTTGCACATCAACCAGTAAACATACCGATGTGTGTCCACTGACGTAGGTCTCGAGATGCGTATATTGGCAAACCCGGGAATACATGAAAGGAGGAATTGGCGAGGTAGAAGACGCCATCGACAGCAACGACGGAGGGGTCCGGGGAGAACCCAGGCACAATGGGATTGCGGTACTCGACCGTCTCAACTTTGGCGTTCATAGCGGTCGTTGTGATAATTAGCAAAAGCGAAATGCAGGATTTGGGCTTTAGCCTGAGGAGAGCCGGCGTGGTCAGGTAGGTCGGCACCTTATAAGGAGACTAATCTTGTGCGCCGGTGGAGAACCACACTTGACAAAGGTTAACCGACCTTATCCCTGGAAAGTCTGGTAGGATATCCTCCCGCGAATCCATCAATCAGCTAGAACGTGAAGAAACTCCGATTGGCAAACCAGCTGTTCTCCGTGCCATCTAGTAACGGACCCTGCAAGGTCGTCATGGGGAAGCCGGGATCGATGTGGGTTGCGTTCGACCTCGTGGCTGAAATGAATCCACACTTTAGTCCACCGGCGGACTAAATTATGCTGGGGAATACTCCGCGGATAAATACGACTTGACAAGGGTAAATTCCCCCTCATTGCGAGTCAAGTCGAGGTTGTCCGCTCAACTCGTCCGATACTCGGGAGTCCAGCCTGGCAATGATGTCAATGAGAGTAGACAGCAGAGATTGAGCACGAGACGAAACCGTGCCATTCACGTTCTGGTGCACAATTTCTAGGAGGCTGACACCAAACTGCCGGAGTTTCTCGACCTAGTCAGATGCTAAGTTAATAGCGATCAAACGTTTGATGACCGCAAGAAACGTACCAAGGGCTCACCGTTGGCCTGCAATGCTTCGAATGGGATGCTTGTTGCTACAGTGGCCAAGTCACTGGCGATCTCAATCTTGCGCAGAGCCAGCATATCGGGGTTACTGGTCAATCCGAGAAGCGTGCAGAATCCCTTCTCCATGGCTCGCCGAAGCAACATAAGCCGGAGGCAGTGGAACGTTACGACGAGGTTTGCCCGTTGATGCCAAAACGTCTGTCTCTGGTAAGTGGTGGCGGCCTCATCTCCAGTTGTGTGGTACTCAGGGTTGCGAAGCCAAGTTGGAAGCGTGTCGAGGATGCCACAAAACGCCATGTACGAATGCATGATACCAATCTGAACAGGATCTGTCAGAGGGAGTTCACAGTCAGCCCTTGCGTACAGGCGCGATAGTGTCTTCATATCCAGAAGAATATCTGTCGCTGAGGACCAAAGTCTGTAGCAGAGATAAAATCCTTCATGGAGTCGCTTTTCGTACGGCTGATCATAATAACGCTCCTCAGGGGTTAATAAGCTGCAATCATCCTCGAGTGCAGCCGGGGCGATAACAGGTTCGTTCAAGCAAATTTCGTGGAAGGTGATGGACCTGTCATTCAGGACCGAAGCTGACTTGTCACTGATGCAAAGTGACAAGAACATGTTTTTCCGAATCTTCATTTCCAGTGGCGAAAGATTTTGATAGGACGATGCGTTGTATAGTCGCATGTCGATTGCTAGACGCAGCGCATCGCCAAGGACATACCATGACTTATGAGTCTGTCCCAGATGATGAAGAGCTGCTGAATGGCAGCTCCGTATCACAAGTGAGCTGGAGTTAGCATGGGCAATGTCCCAGTCCTCAAAACAAGCTAACATGTTGCGAGAAGCTGAAAGAAAGGGTGCTACTAAAGCATCCACCCGGAGGTCGCTTGAGTTTGGACGAGTGCGGCAGCTAGCCATGGCACAAACAGCCGTGACGAGGGTGAATGCGCGCATATCAGTTGCCCGCCGCGCACACTCAGCAACGGAATCTCCGTTTACAGCCACAGGTTCAAACCGATGCTTAGAATTAGGCAACAGTAGCTGAACATCCTGTTTGAGGGTGGAGGGATGAACCACGGGCATCGACGGGAAGCTCCAAAGCATGAACCTGTCGATGTATTTACATAAAGTCTCCTCCAATGGGAGACAGAGGGCCTCGAGAGCTTCGCTGAGCGTTTGGTGCACCTGGACAGGCCGATGATCGGACCCAAAGGCTTCAGTAAGGTACAACGATCCCCGTCCAGTCAGAGGATGACATCCAATGGGTGAATGGCGAGCCTGGGGGGTGTCTCTGAAATTCCGCGACACCTGGGACGATGGCGAGAAAGCTAGATTGTCATTTAACGGATTCGCCCTCGATGTGGCTTCAGTCTGGACGTCAGAGGATCGAGGAGTAGTTGAGCCGACCGCTTCACTGCTAGAGGCATTTCCAGGCTCAAGACTAGAAGCTGTCCTTGGTTTTGGCCCACGCTTCCTTCTACGAGCGCTGTATTCGCAAGTCAGGTCCAGCGCTCGGCAGTTTGAGCATTGCGATGGTTCTGCATCGCATTTGACCTTGCGTCGCCTGCACGCCTCACACGCCTGTGTGACGAGCCTGGCCCGCATCTTGGCAACGAGAGCTGATATTGGTCAAACGAGATGAACGGCTGAGGGCGATGTCGCAGATGAGAAACTCCGCGGTCTTATTCCTGTGGTTGTCGCCTCGTGGGACTGGAGTAGTTTGGTGTCAAGTCGGAGTTACTCCGTCCAGTCCGACCCCACCCCGAAGCTATTTCTCCTGCCAGCTAGTGCGAAGCCATTGTACCAAGATAACGATTTTACCTTGGTCCACATTCACATTTTATTCAGCCTCCCAGTGGGATTCACTTCTCCCTCCATTGGACGACCTTTCAAGTCCCCGCTCCTCAATGTGCGGGAAGTATCCCATCCCTCATGACCACTCGATTCCATCCCCCGGCAAGCGATGCCCAGCTCCCAGCAATATAGCGGCGTTCTCGGTTAGCGCTCTGGTGCTGTCTCTCGTGATCGTGACCGAGATTGCCCCTGACGAGATCCGTGGGGTTTGTCTCATTCTCGCCAACACTATGATTGTCCTTGGGCAGTGGGCATGTCTGATCCAAATTTTACCTCCGATCACAATGCTTGTTCTTGATCTCTTTCTGCTACCGGAGTCGCCTTCGTGGCTGCTCATGAAGGGCCGCCGCGATGATGCTAGCAACTCTCTGCGTAAGTTCTACGGACCCGAGGTGGACGTAGAACCTGAATTAGCTGCAATGAAGTCGCCTTAGCCAAGCAGAAGGAGATTAACAACCAAGACTCCTCGTATCTGGATTGCTCCTGGGAGTCAATTGTCGACAAACTACCGTAATTGACATGGTATACCTGTGTCAACAATCCAGCGGGGCGGGCTTCCGTGGCCGGCTACCTCCCGTCAGTCTATTGAGTCTATCGCCATTCAGCGAAGCAAATAAATAGTCTTGAATAGGGACTTCTTTACTGTCGCTGATGTCGATAATGCAGTAGCTGTTTATCAGTGTCTTTAAACACAACCAGAATATGCTCAATGCCATGGTTGCCCCGATAGCGATTTGGGGGTTTCTGGTACGTCAACAGTTCCCTCAAAAGCCCCAACACTCTTACAAATGTCTCACCTTTCTTCTACTGGTGAGTATCAACTCACCTTGGGAGCAGCGGCCTTGGAGGTTGGCGGCGAAACACCAAAGCTCTGCCCTCGACAAAGGACCTACTCACTCCATATCATGTCCAATGCGGCCGCCGCTACCTTGGTGGGTATGGTTCTCCCGATTCTCATCAACCCTGGGCAGCCCAATCTCAGCGGAAAGGTAGCTTTCGTGTTTTTCGCCGCGTCTGTGCCTTTCTTGATTTATCTCTACTTCTGCCTCCCGGAGATGAAGGGCCCTAGTTATTTGGAGCTGGAAAAAATGCTCCAGAAGAAGGTCCCGGCACGCCAGTTCAATAATTATCTGTCGACGTGGAGATTGTTCACCTCAAGGATGGTGAAAAGCAAGCATTATTTTGAAGGTGTAATAAGCGCTTGGAGAAGCCGTCGGTTTGTCAAAGGTAGGTACTTGGTAGGTAGATTGCGGGGTCCTTTGCATGACTGTTTTACATATACTCCTCGAATATTGAGATTGGGAGAAGTACAGCTATTATCCCTAGTCTCTACAATATGAACAAATCAGCTAACCTTAGTTCCAATCATTCTTCCACCCCAATCCTTGACATGGCTAAGGAACGATGGTTCAGTTTAAAGCTAGGGACATGGCCATTCCTACAACCAATGACGACTTGATCGTCCCAAACATCAGACGAGGAAGGGAAGATATCTGGGCATACTCGAAGAATTAGTTCCCGGCCATAGAATACCCATCCCATATGAGCAGAGAGACCTTGACAAAGTTCACTGTTCCGTCTGTCACCCTTCGTAATCCTTTCCCCTATACTAAACTGACCGAGATCTCCGACGCCAGTATGATCCCCGCCGGCCGGCCGAGTGGAGCCTGGTATCGGCGTCGATCCGATGGCCCGGGTGCGCCTTGTCGAGAACGACTTCCACTGCCGCTGACCAGCTTCAGACCTTGGTGGGTACTATAGTTCATGAGGATGGAAATGACGAGAACGAACATAAAGATAGCAAGCATCGGGATGGCGCATGGTCGGTCTTTTCATGAAAAGTCGGACGAGAAAACACAGGGAGTCCTCATTCAAGCATTACAGGGCTTGCAGGCCTTGGCCAAGACGTTCCTAGATGTTGTTCGTAAACGGAACACCCACACTCAGACTCGAGTGAAGATTGTCTTCTTTTTTGAGACTCTTGATACTAACACTGTCACATTGAATTGGCTATCACAAGGTTCCCCAATATGACAAGCTTCCTAGGCCCGATGGTCTTACAAGGTTGACCGATTTGACCTCTCTCAACAACCTAGTTACGAACCTTGATGCCCTCAACAACCTAGGCATCCTAGATGTCACGTTTCCCTTCCTTTCTCATCACTCTAAATGACACGATTCCTATCCCTCCCTACGGACCAAATCATGTATTTAAAGACCTTCCTTTCCCGC
>JABSTB010000431.1:0-49201 GCA_013756995.1 Neonectria neomacrospora
CCCGAAAAGCGATGCTGAGATGGCCCGCTAACCCGCGAAATTGCAGCTTGCACTTCGAGAACATGGTCCCCTTCATGAAGGATGGAAGCTGGAAGACGGGCGGTATGGTAGACCCCTAACAACACTACGCCCTGACCGGTAAATCATAGAGCTGACCGTCGTGTCGTTCACAAGGCGCCCTGCTCAACAGCGTCCCCAAGGACGACGACCCCGCTAGCCTTGACTTCATGGGCAGCACCCTTGTGTGTGTCGCCGAGTCAGTCGAGCAGGTCCGTGAACAACTCAGCAAGGACATCTACGCCACGTCGGGCGTCTGGGACATGGAAAAGGCGAGCACGATACTCATCCCCCGAACGTCTGCTGGCATCTCAAGCTAAACCCGACTAGATCCAAATTTACCCCTACCGATGCGCCTTCAGAAACCCCTGAATGCCCAGCGAACAACATCAACTTAAAGTCTCACAGCAAGAAACCAGATAGCGGAATGCGACTGATGCTCAATAATGTCACTGAAGACCTTGAATGCTACTACCGAGCCCTTTTGGTTTCCAGTCCCCATCAAAACAATGCCCATTGCTGGAAAAGCCCACGTCTTCGAACCATCCAGAGCCCATGTGATGCGCAGAAAGACACCAGACCCATGACCAATGAGGCCAGTACCCACCAAACAACCGTAGAGGACAGCCCATCGTCCATCCATCCTTCCAGTAAAAGTAAAATTAGTCAAAAGGAAAAAGAACTGTGACGCCATAATACACCAAGACACGCGAAGTACCAAGTCCCCCTTCACTCGGCCTTGGCTTCGGCCTTGGCTTCGGCCTTGTTCTCGCCCTCACTCTCACCGTTCGCTTCGGCAGAACCGTTCTCACCACCCTCCTCAGCCGCCACCCGCAGGTCATAGCTGAGATCGAAACACTCAGCCAGCAACTCGCTGACACTGCCTTGGCCCTCGGGGATGTCGCCGTTGACGACAAATTTCCCGTCCACCTTCATGTTATCGAGGGAGTTGAGCTGCATCCGAGTAAGTAAAGCGCAGCCCAAGAATTTGAGGGTCAACGAACCTTCATGCTGTATGGGTAAAGCTCCCGAACGGATGACACGCCTCCGTTCTTCTTGACCTCGACAAGACAACGCTTCAACGTTTGCAGCTGGTTGTAAATCGGTAGCAGGGCTTCAGATACCGGTTCAGAGGCAAGCATAAAAGAGTAAATGTACGCGTACGACCGTCGGATCAGATACAAAAGTGTGCGCTGCGTCCACAAGTCTGCTGGCCGGGCCCGGTCATCCAGCCAGTTTCCATTCTCTCGGCTCTCGTCGATCTTGTCAAGTTGTCGTTGGAAGTCGTAAAGGTCCGTCTCACGGAGGGACCATGCTTGCGTGAGGGAAAGTTTCTCAAGATCGTTTCGGATTCCGACCAATACATCATAGATTGGCCGCCATTGGTCGGCAACCACACCCTTTCTGGGAGGGGTTAGAATGGACCATCATCAGGTTGGGGAGGAATCGTACCGCTCTAGAACAAGGTCGGACCATTTGAGGCATCGCTGGTACAACTCACGAACCTCGTCGCTGCCAGGGACAACGGTGCCATCTTCCGATGTAAACTTGCCGCCATTATGTCGCTCTCCGATCTCCACGATCTGGTGCCTCAGCTTCTTAATCTCGGAAGACGAGAACTAGGTGGCTAGTTAGCATAACCCATCGACTGGCACAAGCTTCCCTACCTTGGATTTTGTGTTCGCGAGCGCTACTGCCCGCAGAATGGAGACCAGCTTTTGGTGCGTTGAAAGAAGTGGTTCCGGGACGCTTTCAATTCTCTTCTGAAGTTTTGCCAAGGTGGCTTGGCAAAGCTCGACTCGGTTTGATAGGAGGGCAAGCATATAGGGCGGGGGGATTTTCTCAGGGACGTGTTCGTTATGCCCCTGTAGTATGCTCTGGGAGAGACTATCGAGAGTCGTTTGGATGCTACCAAGATCCTTGGAAGAGTATAGATCGGCTTCGACGAGATGGTCCAGCAGTCGCTTGATGGTTGAGGTTAAGGCATAGGTCGCGGGCGCCTCGTTGTTGCGACCGATTGTGAGGTAGAACAAAGAAAGCAATTGGAAACAGCTCTCCAAGACTTTGTCCACTGCACCGAGGCTCGTCAGTTTAGGTGCATCTACGACGCTTTTGAAGGATAACCCACGTCTGTTCTCGCCCTTCTCCCCAATCTCCGCTCGGACGATGTTGAGCTCCTTGACTTGGTTCATTGTTTGCTCAAACAAAGGCATAACATCTTGTGTTCGGATATAATTGGTACGATCCTGCTTGAGGAGTAGCAGCTGGTCTCGGATCATGACTAGTTGGTCGAGGATGGCCCGTTCCCGGGGGTCCCGCGGGAGAGGAATTGCTGGCGTCTCCATGGCGCTGATAGAGTCGATACTATGCGACTGGCACAGAGTCAAGGCCGGTGCGAAGGATGAGCTATTCGTTGGACACAACAGTCAGTATGATCCGAGAGTTAGAGCCGTGGAGAGCCGAGGGGTAAGGCTCTGCGCGGACGTGCGTTCCAGAGCTTCCGGGCAGCAACGAGCGATGGGCACTGACAGTGACTGAGAGTGGCGGCGGGGTCGTCGACGGAAGCTGGTAGTAGTGGGGGAGTTGGGAATTGCTTGGGCACGACAGCTAAGAAAGAATAGCCATAGATGAAGATGTGGTGAAGATGCAATGGGTACTGCGTGAGGAGAGTTTGGCTATCGCGGGGAGGGTTGCAGGCAGCTTTGTAGGCGCAAGTTGGGCGTGAAGGTGCAGGTGGCCAAGCGTCCAGACTCCGTCGAGCGATTGCGGCGTTACCTTCCTGACCAGGGATGTTGTCACTCGGTTCTTGCTAGTACATCACCAGCGAATGCAGCGATAATGGATAAAGAGCGATGGTGGGGGGATGGCAATGGGAGGCTTGGCCGCTTGGGAGGAGCCAGCGGGGTGGGGTACATGCGTCTCGACCGCCTGAGCGCTCTTGACTCCTCGCTCGGCCATGACGTGATCTCTGATTGGCTGAAAGGCAGATGACCAATCACATGACAGACCCACCTATTTCTGCCTCCTCGGAGCTCGGAAAATCCATTTTGCCCCTCCACTTTAGGTCTTGAAGCCCTCCAACATAATTTCGACCAGGGTAATTTCTGTGGCAAGCGACTTTGGTGATATTCGATCTCCAACCACAACGACATTGTGCAGACTCTCCATCACCACCTGCATCGACAGAAATCATTCACAATGTCTCACGCCGAGCTCGCTTCGTCCTACGCGGCCCTGATCCTCGCCGATGATGGCGTTGAGATCACCGTACGTCCTTTCCTGCACGCCCACACGATTCTCCTGCCCCGCGCGCCCTGAATATCGAAGTGTGGTGATGCTAATTCGTGATCGCAATCTACAGGCCGACAAGCTCCAGACCCTCATCAAGGCCGCTAAGGTCGAGGAGGTTGAGCCCATCTGGACCTCTATCTTCGCCAAGGTACGACCCGATTGCTGAACCCGATTGTGCGACGATTAGGACATCGATTTTCTGACGGGGATTTTTTGTGTGCAGGCTCTCGAGGGCAAGGACGTCAAGGACCTCCTCGTGAACGTTGGCTCCGGTGGCGGCGCTGCCGCTGCCTCTGGTGGTGCCGCTGCCACTGGTGGCGACGCCGCTGAGGCTGTTGAGGAGGAGAAGGAGGAGGGTACGTTGAATCCCCAATTTCTTTCCTGCCCGATGGTTCGTTAATGCTGACACCCACTACAGAGAAGGAGGAGTCCGACGAGGATATGGGCTTCGGTCTCTTCGACTAAACAGCCACGCTACGACGACTGTTTCCTTGCTTCTTTGTACTTCAACTGCATGGCTTCGGGGTTTCCAATCGATCGATCATACAGAATGGAGAGGGCACGATATCCTGCGCCCTGGACAGAGTAGCTTCGTTCATACGATAATATGATGAATGCTCTCACGGAGTTCGCGCGGAGGGAGAATTGGTCAGTTAAACGGCTCTGAATCAAAAAAAGGTCCCGCCATGGGTGGTTTGCAGTTCAACATCGGGTCTCGTATCAAGTGAATGTGGCACATGGAATCATGCTGTCGGATTTCTCGTGATTTCAGAATTGTGTCATGGTTTCTACCGACTACTGCTGTTTTGGATCTCCTCGTAAAAGCCTATGCCCTTCATCATCGCAACGTCTCCCACTGTTCCATTGCAAACGCCATGCCATGCATAATCCACAAATTTGCTTGTTCTAGATGACTACTTCACAATCAAGACAGATGACGGGACCAATCCAGCTTCCTTGAGTGTCTTGGAGAAATCCACGGAACCCTCGAAAGTCTGTCTGGGGAACGTTGTAGTGAAGCTAGCCACTGCCTTGCCCGTCTCGGTCTCCAACAGCTGTGCCAGCTCAAACAGAGTCGTCTCGGCAGGGAGTGTCTTCAAGATGTTTCCCGAATCGGTCTGGAGACGAAGTCTGGCCTCGTTGTGGTTGACCTTGGGTCGGGCAGCTGCGGCGGGGGGAGTAGCAGCTGCAGGCGCAGCTACGGGAGCTCTTCCTTCACGGGCGGCCTTGGCTTCCTCGGCCTTGCGGCGGCGCTCGGCCTTGTCGGCTTCGATCTTGGCCTTGATGCGCTTCTTGGCCTCGACGTCCTCGAGCTTCTCCTGGCGCTTGAGGGCGGCTTCTTTCATTTGCTCCTTGCGCGCGAGCTCCTCCTTGGCCTCATGGGTCTCCTTGGTAGACTTTTGGCGGATTCTCTTTTGGCATGTCAGTGGGTGCGTTTCCGTAGCGGAAAGGGCAAGGGGTTTGCGTTTGTACCTCGTTGCGCTTTTGCTCCTCCCTGTCCTGGTCGGACATGCGAGCTTTCTTGGCCTTCAGGCGCTCCCGAAGCTCGTCGAGCTTGGCCTTTTTCTCATCCTCGGTCAATGGGGCAATCTCTTGCGTCGACTCAGAGAAATCAGTGTGGTCCCTGGAATTTCAGATCAGTAAGATTTCAGAAGCACTAGTGAGGTCCAGGTGGGAGACTGACGTCTTGCTGGCGTGGTAGCTTGCAAGGTCCTGGTTGCGGAAAAGCTTGCCACAGTCATTGCAGACGAGCGACTGAGCCTTGCCGGTCTCGAGCTCTGCAATCTGGGCCTTGGTGTCGTTGTCTTCGTCTTCATCATCGGCCTTCTTGGTAGCTTCGGCGGCTTTGATGTCGTCGAGGGACTTGTCCTGGTTGTCTTCGAGCCACTGGAGAGCGCCCTGCACTAAGGCATGTCAACAACCATCAGCGCGGAAGCGGGAAAAGACTTACGGCCTCCGGTCTTCTTGATGGCGAGTTCGGAACGCTCCTTATCAAAGCCCATATCGAGCAGAGTATCAAAATCGGAAGGCATCTTGGCGGTGAGAGGATGTGGTTGGTGGTTGGCGGTAGATGCTGATGGTGGGGTTAGATAGGTGAGGTGAGGGGCAATGCTGCACGGTGGCAGCTTGACGAGGCGGGTATCCGGGAGCGGCTTCGACGGCCTTCTCTTCAATTCGAAAAAGGGAACTCTACAAAAAACAGTGAAGAATCGGAGAGGCTTTGCGCGAGGTTCAGCCTTGAGTGTGAGTGTGAGTGTGGGTGTAAGTAAAGCAGAGCTGGGGATGAGCTGTGCCAGCGTAGCGAATGTGCCTAGCACGAGACGTCATTCAGCAGCTGCCTCTAGTGACGTGCTGGTCGTGCCGGCATTACTACGGCTAACCGCGAGAGGCTCGCGATGTCGCCCGGGGCGTGAATATTGATGCCAAGTCGATTGTCAACGTTTGGGACAAGGAGGAAGTACTGAGGCTGCATGATCAATTTTCTCTTAATTTGTTGTATGGGAAATCCTTCATCTGCTGTTATGCCATCTTGATTGGAGAAAATTTGATGCTTCCATTATTGCGAAAGATGTTGGTTTGCAAGCAACATAGGCTGAATTTAATCATCAATGGCATTGCCTGCGTTGACTTACGGGAGGTAGGTATTGCCAAATATGATGTTTTGTAATTGCTATATTCAAAGGGGCTCTTCTCGTCTGCTACGCCATTGCAATGGCTGTCCGAATTGACACGAGATTTCGATAACGCTGGTGTCGTGCTACTTGGCGCATCTGGCTTTCTAGCTTCCGAAGGGGATGTACCAGGCAAGCCTTCCTCTCCACTACTTTCAAGAACCGCTGCATAGATCTATGGTTTGTGTGGGAGAAGCACACCGTACGGAGCCAGGTTTATCTGATGGCCTTGTTGTGTTGCTTTGTTGACTTGAATAACGGGAACTTTTCAAAGAAATTCAGGTGAAATGGACTGGCTTACGAGAACACCAGATGGGTTCAAAGTCGTGCTGTGCCTTAACTGCTGGACCCTGAAAATGTGCAGCGATTTCCCCAGCGATCTACAAGAACCAGGAAAATCGCGGAGCAACCGGACAGGGGAGGCTGCGAGGCATCGGCTTCCCCACGCCCATTCGAACGCTCCGCTATACTACTGATAGCTAGGTATGATGGGGAAGAGATTTATGAGCCAGTAATGCTGGTGGGAGTTTGTCTGTTCTTAGTGCAGCTTATTCGTTGGTTGCTATGCCCACTAGGGACCCTGATGTCGGGCCTTCGTTCAGAGCAGGTCCGTCCCGACAACTCTTGGCCAATGTGGCGGTAATTGCAGTTTAGTGGTTCACTGATGGCTAGGCTGGGCTCAGTGGGCGGGACCACAAAAGAGACCCGTCTGTGAGGGTGGTTGGGTGGGTAGTTGCTATGACGAAGACGACAAAGGATACTAGTAGTCTCCCTAAGGTACGAAAACAAGGTTTGTATGAGAATACCTGTAGACACGGAGGTATCCCGGGTAAACGCTGAGGATCTAATGGGGTGCGTTGTCTCGTGCTGCATGAATGTCGTGATTACATATCGGCGTCTGTGGCGGGCTGATCTCGCTACCATTAGTCTGCTTAGGCAGGTTCCATGGTAGCGGAGGTGGAGGTCAACTTGGCAGCTTTTGGGTGGTGTGTTCAGTGCTGACGGCGGTGGAAATCGGGGGGTAAATGGCGGATTGGCGGTGTTGAAAGGGGATGGTCCGTGCGCCCTCCAGCAACGAACGGGAGAAGGCAACTTGGCTCCCCCCAGCACTGGCATCAATTACGTCGACAGGAGCCAGACCACAGCGACGCCAGTTTTCTTCTTCACCACCGCAAATTAGCCATCTCACCCTCGTCCTCTCCGCTGCCTCCACGCAAGCCATCGCCCGACGACTCCTCCGCCCATCGCCGCCGCTCCAGAGCCCTCCGTACTCACAATCCTCGTTTCCCGCCTGCCGCGGCCACGTTTCCTCTTGCCTCTTCCTCACCTCACCTCATCACCTCACCTGCCACCGCAGCTCCCCAATCTCGCACCGCCTCAGCGCATCTCGCGACACCGCATCGATCCTCGCAAAGCGACCCTTCCGCACGAACCCAACCCACCATGTCGGTCGATATCGAGCCCTACGAGCTGAGCTTTCGGCGTGCGTGATCTGCCGACCACACGACAAGGACCAAGAGACTGACTCGCATCGCAGGACCCTTCCTTACCGAGGTTTCGCAGACGCTCAGCATCACGAACCCCAACACTGTGCCCCTTGCCTTCAAGGTATGCGCGTGCCCGGCTCCCACGCGACAGGCCGCTGTGCTAACGTTGAGTCCAGGTCAAAACTACTGCGCCGAAACAGTATGCCTCTCCCCTATCTCGCCCGCCAAAGACCCGGTACCTGACGATTCCCACAGATACTGCGTCCGACCAAATGCGGGCCGCATCGAGCCTGGACAGCATTTCGATGTCACCGGTAGGTTCTGGTCTGTGTTTGTAATGGTTATCAGCGCGCTAAAAGCAACACAGTCTTGCTGCAGGCCATGAAGCAGGAGCCTCCACCCGACGCGAGATGCCGAGACAAATTCCTGGTCCAGTCGGCGCCCATCACCTCCGATAAGGAGTTTGCTAGCATCGCCAATGTGGTAAGAAATATTTACTGTTCTAACACGTCACATGTCAGAAGCTAATCTGTTGTCGCACAAGTTGGACACTGCCGACAAGGGACAGCTCCAAGAGCGGAAGATCCGCGTCAACTGGTTGTCGGCGAACCCCGAACAAGACCAAAGCGCCAGTCGCCCCGTGGCGGTGACACCCAACAAGCACTCACTGTCGAACGGAGTAAGTTTGCGGCTTTCCGGCGCATGGATTTGACTGCTGACCACATATCCAATCAGGCCAGCGAGACCCCTGACGCACCTCGCGCGTTTTCATCCCCCAGCGCTACCGACGCTTCTGCTCCATCCACGTCCCCTCCGCCCTACGCTACCGAAGATATCTCTGCGCATGACGACGAGCCCGAGGAGAAATCCGAGGCCAAGAGCACATTCTCCCAAGCTGCCACGGCCGTCACTTCCACTGCTGAATCGGCAGTTGATGAGCTCAAGGCCAAGCTTGCCCAGGCCGAGGCCCAGATTGCTTCTCTCAAGGAGACCGGGCTCCGGCAGCGCGTCAGGAACACTACCAGCGACGACGTGAAGCAGGCCGTTATCAAGACGAACCAGGCTGTGAAACAGACCGTCGAGGGCGTGCCTGTGCAGCTAGCTGCAATCCTGTGCCTTGTCAGCTTCTTACTCGCCTACTTCTTCTTCTAGAAAGGGACAGTGGCTTCGCAATCAACGCTCCTTGCAGAGAGGCGACCGGGAATGGGCACTACGCTCGTAGGTTGGCAAGGTCCAAGGAGGTGATCAATACGATTGAGGCCATACCAAGCTCCAAAAAGCTGTGAGATCAAAGCCCTAAACTGGGCTGATCATTCGTGTACGAGGTCATGGACTGAATGAGCATGCTTTATTCGAGGCGGCATGGGCGCATCGACGATTCTCATGTGAGGGACCTGAGCAGGCACGTAGGCTGCAAGATGGGAGAAGGGAGGGAAAGGGGAATGCAGGGGTAAATGGGAGAAGGTCGGCGAATGTCATCGTGGGCAATGAGAGCGGTTGAATATTATTGATGGTGCCAGGGCGATAGCAGCCGAGGAGACGAAAGTTGACCAACATGGCTCTGTGTATACTCAAACTGCCTTTTTTCTTTCGCTTTGTTTTCTTTTTCTTTGTCATGCTCTTGTGTTAGCTGGTAACCTAGGCGTCTTCTATTGTCCCGAAACTTCTGCGTCACCACCTGCTTTCTCACGACAAGTTCTGGTTGTTTTTCAAGAGCTAGCAGAAGGTGACGGCTAAGGGGGTAAACCTAATTTGGGCATCATCTTCATATATTCAGGGGGTGAGGTTGCCCGACGATGGTCATCTATATTTCCACCCAAAAAAACAAAACGCCATGCGCGAAACATTCTGCCCCTATCGTACGTACGTTCCTCTACGTTACTTTGTTGCTGGCTTCATGCCAAGGAACCCCCTCGAGAGGTGACTTTAAAATACCGTGACAACAGACAGGCTACCCGCTTTTCCTCCAATACAAGACTTACAAAAACAGAATGTACGCCAACTTCCTTCATGATGATCCTCCGCCTCGGGGACCGTGGGAGGGAGAGTGAGTAAACTCCCATTTGACGTTGTGGACTTAGGCCTCGATTTCAGAATCCTTCCATTTGACAGCACCGCCGACCATGCGGCCACCCTCCTTGCGCTTGACGCGGCAGGTCATGCCGACATTGGGGTCCAAGATGAAGCGCCAGATGGCGTAGACCCAGCTCTCGTGACGGGGGAGGCTGTCGTAGAACTCGGGGGCCATGTCGCGAACGGCGTGGAGGCGAGTCCAGGGGACAGCGGGGAAGTCGTGGTGTTCATTGTGGAGGCCGACGTTGTAGGTGAAGAAGTTGAGGGGCCCATAGTAGGAGAAGGTCTCGGGAATGGGGATGCGATTGTCAGGCTGCTTCTGGGATGGGGTAACAGTCTCGTAAACGTAATGCTCGGCAATGAAGTGGCCGGCAAGAGGGTGAAGACTTCCAGCGAGGAAAGACGAGACAAGGAGGTATAAGTATGCGTTGGGCGAAGCGAAGTAGATGAGGGCGGCGTCGAAGGAGACTTGAACGATGACATTGAGCAAGTGGATCTGGGTCAAGGGGATGCGGTAGACGGCCATGGGGCGGAGGGCGTAGAAGAAGATCTGGAAGGTGCAGAAGAATGCCTTGCCGAGGATGGAGTTGAGGAACACAGCTTCGAAAGCGGTCGGAAGATCGGTATCAAGGCCATCGACGCCGAGGGACTTGTGGTGGGTGAGGTGGTAGGGCTAGAGAGGCACGAGTTAGCAATGCGATTCGACGAGATCTCATCCCTTGAGGATGCCACGTCTTGGGTCGACGTCTATGGAGGGGAGATAACACAAGCGGCGCAAAGACGTACTCTGAACGAGGCGCTGTAGGGGATGCCAATGGGCAGGTTGGCAAAGATGGCAATGAGGCGGTTGAGGCGTGGGCTCTTGAAGGCCAGGTTGTGGGATATCTCGTGGATGGCCAGGAAGAGGTTCTGGTTGGCGGTGGCGCCAAAGACGTAGGCGACGGCCCAGAACTTGAAGGACCAGAAGGGAGTCGATCGAAGGAGACAGGCGAGTACGACTTGGAGGGTAACGACACCGAGAACGACCCATTTGGTCAATGGCTCGGGGCCACAGAGCTTGGTGATCTGTTGCGCGAGAGAAACGTCAGCGGGGGAGAGTTTGGCGAGGGCACCAATTGGCAATGGCGGCGCGGGGAAAACAAACCTCAGGATGGGCCTTGATGATGGCCAGGCGACGGGTTCGATGGGGCTCCTCGGTGTAGGTCCAGAAGAAGTCGTGGGACTTGGCAGAGGCATCATCGCCAACGACCGGCTTGTCGCCGTTGGTCTTGGAGGTGACGGTGGAGGCGCGGGAGGTCATTGTGAGTGTCGCTTTCTCTCTTGTGCCTCTTTCTGTGTGGTGAAGTTTCGAGAGGAAACAAAGAGGGGAGATGGAAGAAGGGAGGGGAAAAGAGGACACGCGGCAGCCAAGTTTGCGCGAGAGTGTGGTGTTGAAATACGGAAAACGAATCGGTGCTAGGTGAAGTTGGAGGCGGGACAAGGGACAAAGATGACCAGGGGTTTTCGGAGGTTACCTGGAGGGCGGTGAAAATTTAGGGGCAGCTTTCAGGGGATCTAGGGCCGTTTGAGGGGCCTTGGAGGGAGATTGCGGGGCGATAGTGGCCTGTGAGCCAATGGTAGCGGGGAGCTGCCGGGCGTGGCAATCGAGTGACAGCACCGAGCAGCGGGCTGCAGCTGCTGAGAGTTGCCACACTCATCACTTTGTCCAAGCTTTCGGAGCAGGGCGGGAGGCGGGGAGGCGCAAGTGGTGCGAGTGGTGCCATCCGGAGCCGTCGAGTTCCGGGGATGAGCATGGGTTTCCGTACGATCTTTCGGTATTTGTTGGAACTTGAAAGCTTCTTTTTATATCTTTTGCCAACTTCCCCCTCTTGGAGCCTGGGCTTGTGCCGTTTGTCGTGTATGTGTTACACCTTTTTTATTGAATGTTCCTAGGGTTGGGGCTTGATCGCCGTGGATAACTTCTAGAGAGGCGTATGATTCCTGTTCTGCAACATAGTCCGGCGCATATATATACGGATACGAGTCCAATTGCACCTCAAACACCCGGCAGGAGATCCAATCTGACAGCTAGGGATCCATGTCTCACCTTAAAACTGTCCAATGGGGGCGGGCTCGCTCTCCGGTCTCAGACCATTATGTTCAATTAACTGCACATGCTTGTTTCTCAGCTATTGGCGCACGTAAAACAGGTTGCTGCACTCAGTCGTGGTGCCTGTCTCTTCCGTCAACGTTGCCGATAGTGATCAGAATCCCGAAAGGATGTCGCATGGATGATTCCTAGGTCAGGGGCGGCCCTATTGTGCTCCACCTCTCATGGGATGGTTTGTAACAAGTCCAGTCTTCTTGGTCCGCTGTTTTGCAGCAAGCGGAGACGCTCGCTATCAATCAATCCACCCCGACTTCCCAAGTTGGATCATGAGTCCTAGAGACTACAGAGAAACAATCACAGACTCAGAACCAGTCAGTCCTTGGTGTTTATTTTCGAAACATAGGTTAGCGATTAAGGATCTTGGCTACGGGCTAGAGGGTGAAATGTCTCTGACTCGAGAGCCGTGATTACTATCATGATACCGTGTTACACCACGCCTCTCTAATATTGATAGACTGTCACCCCAGCTTGATAGCTTCCTCATAGAAAGTGGAAGGTACCTAGGAGCGTGGCGTATTCGGCAAGTTCCAGACTCGCGATGGCTGTTGGATTTAGAGTGGGAACGTGCGGCGGTGCGCCCGTTTTGCTTTCTCGGCGCTCTTGGCGGGCGGTGGCGTTGTTCTTGGCTTGAGGCTCAGTGACCTCACTTCTCCCAACTCGACATCATCCCTTACCTTGCATCACCAAGCTTCATCTGGTGTTGCCTTGGGATTGGCAGTGGTGTCGTTCTACTACATTTGTTCTCTCAGTTATCAATTGAGGAGTCCTCCAGTGAATACACTATGGTCCCCACAGCTACCTTCAGCGACCGATATGCCGCGGACCGGCAACGTGGTAAAATTTCAGAGCGGTTGACACGAACGAACTTGGATATCCCAAGTGATATGGTTGAGGTACAACAATTAAACGCGTTGAGAATAAGTCTATCTTCTATCAGACGTCTTCATGCAACATAATTAAACCAGACTCTCCAAGCACTACATCGTGGGTATCAACAGCAACCATGAACCAACTGCCCCACGCTCAGATACCATTGCTAGCGCACGAGAACACGCCTGGCACCGTCCCAGCCTCGAACTGGTCGACAATTCCCTGGACACTGGCATATGTTCCCACCGTTAGGAACATAATTCCAATCACGATCAGGAGTGCATTGACCACAACCCCGATCTTGTCCGTGATAGGGTTGTGTCGTCGACCCACCGCCTTGTCGGCGGTGCGCATCCGGAAGAACGCGACACCCCAGAAGATGAAGCCAAACCAAGAGTCGAAGAGAGACGACATGACGGAGAGCACTAGGGAGTGTGTCAGTGGCCAGTGATCAATAATGGGCGATGCCAAAACCGGAAGAACTTACGGGAACCGAAGAAAGGAATAACCTGAGCGATGATGAAGGCAAAAATCCAGGTCACCAGCAAGATGCCAGCCCATGAACCCCAGCCCACCAGAGTGTGGCTGTTGACGTGCTTGGTGTTGCGGAACACACGGAAGAAGACGAACCGTGCTGTCACCGACGCGTACAGGCATCCCAAGAAGATGATGGTAGGAATCATGAACGAAAACGCCGCCTTCTTGTACACCGTTTGCAGCGAGCCAAAGGCCGGCGCCGTCACGTACTGGTTGCCAGAGTAGGCGTATACAACAGCTCCAACGATGCTAAAGACGAAAATCTCGGCGATGGTGCAAGCCCAGAGTGACTTGGGGAAGTCGCTGTGGCTTCGTTAGCTTGTGTATTCTCAAGCCACGCATGAAATGACTGCTTACCGAGGATCGCGCATCTCAGCGATGAAGCTAGGCAGAGTAATCTGGCCAATGAAGGTGTAACTGATGTTCAGGAAGGCAGACATGCCATTGACGAAGGTGGTTCCTCGCACTGGGAAAGCCGTGACGATAGGCTCACCAAGAGTGGCGGCGTCATATCCAGCCGGCTTGCCCTGCACACCTGCAAAGACGGCGGCGAGGAGGACAGAAATGAAGGTGAAGATTGCGGAGGCCGTGCCGAGCTTTGACATCATGTCAAAGGTTCGGGGCAGCGAGGCCAGCCAGCAAATGATGGTAACGGCGACGGAAAATGACACCGTGCGGCAACTGCCAATGGTGTCGCTTTCTGTCATGGTGTTGATATACTTGGCGCCCACCAGGACGTGAAGACCCTGCCTTATGTTAGATGCTAATGTGCGCCTTAGGAACCATCTCACTTACCTGGATGAAGGTGTTGTTCAGAATGAACATGACAGCTGTTCCCCACCAAGCCCATTCTTTGCCCCAAAATAGCGTCTGGCCAAGATCGCACACGTCGCGCACCTCAGGGTGTCGGAGGCAGAACTTCCAAAGCACGAGACTGGTGTACAACACCATGGCGGCAACGACGACGGTCAAAATCAGACCGGGAACAAGGCCCAGCACGCTGTACGACCAGGGGAAACTCATAATGGCGAGGCAGATATACTCGCTGAAAAGCAGGGCAGCTGTCTTCTGCCACGAGCAGGTTCGGTATTGGATCGCGGAGCCATCCTCAGCCGCGATTTGCTTGTTCACAATCGCCGAGCTCGAGTCCTCGCTGTCCGAGACCTCGTTCTTGATGTAATCAGGCAGGCCGGCGATACGGGGGCCAACGGTGACACCGCTCCCGCCGAAGAGTGCGGCCCATCGGGAGTAGGGAAGCGTGGGCTCAGCCGGCTCCGGGTCGCGGCTGTCGGGAGCAGACTTGAAGGCAGACTTTTCGGACATGATGCCGTCGTCTGTGTGTTTGTCTTCGCGGAGGCGAGGGTTCGAAGGGTGGGTATGACAATTGTCGTGGTGAGGTGTCAATCGATTCGACTACACTTCCATTCCTTATCCTCTGTCTAGGATACCGGGTTTTGGGATGCCAAAGAGAAGCACGAGAATGATGGCAGGAGAAACACCAGAGTGAGCACTGAGTCGCCGAAAACAATGGGACGGGAGCAGGCGATATTTAAGAAGGGCAAACAACAACTCCAAAGGAACCCGACCGTCGTTCGCACAGGGTCCAGCATCCTGGGATCCATCCGCCGCCGTCTAAGACTTGCTTCACGGACGCCCCCTCGCACGCCTTCCATATCGGTCGATACGTCACCAGGGTACGGGCTGGACGATCCAGGACGAAACACTGCACAGGCACCCAATGGACAAGGCTCCCCACACACACCCGTGGTGTTTTCCCAGAGCTGACCAGCCCGGCCTTAGCAACTTACGTTGTTCCACGGGGGAGGAACCACAACTCCACAAGTGGGATGCAAACCATTTGAGACAGACAGGCTCAAGCGCTCAAGCGCTCAACGCGTAAGTTATCCCCGGTCCTCTGAATCCTAGTCGAATACCTAATTTCATGGAGCCCTGAAGTTGTAGGCTAGCAAGTCTGACCAACAAGGACAGTGGACATGGACTCCATTAGCTGCTGGGTCTACTCCATGCTGCAGGCCGGCGTAGGATCCGCCCCCCACTCAACCGTCCCGCAAGACACTCCGCGCCAAGTGCCGAACTTCCGGCGCTGCCCACCACCGACGACCCAGAGGCAAGCAAGACCGACATGCGCATCGCCGCGTAAATCCCAACGCCACCAACCCGGGCCGCCGTCGGTCGATCATGCATGTACCTGGGCAACAGAAAGGAACGATGGGGGGCGCGGGAGGAATGTCCGGGCACGTACTGATTGGGCCGCCTTCCCCGAAACTGTGGGCTTAGTGCGAAGCCGGGCGCACTTCGCACAGGACAAAGATGAATCAGTTGCCCTCAGAGACAGCTCCTGTTGCTCCCAGGTGGTGAGACAGGCAGGATGCTGCATGGCGTGGCTGATTTGTTTGCCGCTGGCCAGTCAGTCAACGACTATGCAGCACCAAATAGGCAACTCGGGGGGAGGCCGCTATCGCAGAGCAAGTTTGCCAGTGCCAAAAGACTCCGGGCTTAGGTTGGCTTGTCTGTCGCCCTCTAGGCGACCACTTTCTTCTCCATCTCTCGGCGCTACTCTCTCGCCTCAAGTATATCCATTACGAAAAGCTTGCGACTGACAGCAAGCACGCAATCGAACTAATTCAATAGACATTGCCGCTTGCCTTGATTTGCCCGAATCTTGGTGGTACAAGACCGCGGGATGCAAATTTCGAACTTAGGTAAGACGATGTGAAGTCGAGGTAAGACGACGACTAGCGATGGAGATCACGAATGGGAGGCTCATGTTTTTGGCGTCCAGAGTCGTCGCTTGTGGCGTTGTTTTGCTGGTTCTAGTACAGCGACCAGGGCAGTGCGTCACATCAGCGCAGGCTTGAAAGACGTCATTCTCACTAGAGCAGACAGGGCTGCGGCTCGTCGGGGGCCCCAGGGGGCTAGGCCCTGTCTGTTCTCAGGTTCGGAAGTCGATGGGTGAAGTACCCGACTCTTCATTTCGTGGCAAACGACGTCGTACTCTCTGTTCCCTTCGCCGCGAGAGAGAGATGGGATGTCTCCCGCGTTGTCCGTACTCCCTCTCACAAGTCACGATAAGACATACCACGGGGAGTTCGGGGAGTTCAGCCTCAGCCTAGCACGAGGCCAAAGCAGCCGAAAGCTTTAATTAAGCTTATTCCTTTCTTTCCGGCCGGGGCACGTCGTGACAACCCTCGGGCACCAGTACAGCACCCAGACGAAGCAAACCTGGAGCGGACGAACGCACGTGGACGCAACGAGCCCCACGCCGGATCCCACGTAGCACCACGTCTCGGTTCTCACGTCTTGGGGTTGGAGTAAGAAGTCGCTAGGGAACGGAATGGTTCGTTCCATCTGGGGCTGAGGACCAAAGCTTCCTAAGTTTCCCCCTTCCCAGCGGAGGATGCGATGATCTGCTTCAGCCAGGTACTGACGCAAACCGCACCACGGACCAGTCACGTCGCGCCGACAGCCGTCTGCCTGGAATCGCGAGCCCCCATATCCGGCTGGTCGGGATCAGCTCGGGCTCGCCGCGGTGGTGGGATGCGCTTTTGCAGGGGTCAGGGACTGGGGAGCGCCGGTGATCCGGGGTGGGCCACCGCTGACATGGAATTAGTGGTTTGGATTAGTAGGCGTAGTAGATGATTCGACGATGGTTGAGCGATGGATCAAAGGAGCTGTCGGGTGCCAAGGTGCTAACTATTGTGTGTCGTCTCGAGACTAATGCTGTGAGGCGCTCGTTGCGTCTAGCATGCCATATGTCCATCACGCGACTGAAGGGATCGAGTTTAGGAGTGGGTGGTCCAATGTGTCCCCAAATCAATAGTGCTTGATTTTCCCCAATAGCTTTCGAGTCTGTCCTTTTAGGAGACTATCATGGTGCCACTTTGTGCTGTCATGCAATGCCTTGCGGAAATTCCAACACTCACATCTTTAGCAGGGTGGGGGCGTTGAAACGAACAATGTAGAATGACTAAGTTTCACTCAAACAACCGCTCTACAGTGTGCAGTGCGTGAGCTATAGTAGTGCCCTCACTACCTTGATATCATAAATCAAAGCCACACATTAACACCAAAGTCACCCCTCCAGTTTAGACGATTTTCAATATTTCTCATTAAGATATTATCATCATCTCCAACAAGGCCGTCGCTATAGAATTCAATGCGCCCAGGATCAAGTCTGAAATGGCAAAATGACTTGACAACAAAATGGCAAAAGGGTTCGGAGCCTCCTGAAAGAGCCTCCTTTTCAGGAGGCTCCTACGTCCCTATTCGAATTGTTGTTGTGTTGTCGTCGGGGTTGTTGTCGAGGGTTGTCGTCGGAGTTGTTTTGTAGTTGCCGCGGCGGGATTCGAACCCTGTGTCGTCGTGTTGGTGATCGTTAAGGTTGTCGTCGAGTCGCGCAGTCGTAGCCCACTCCGCCAAGGGAGCGGTTTGACCTGACCAGAGGACCTACTCCGGCGCCTCCCGCTCCCTGTTGGAAGGGAGCGAGATATTTGGTTCTATAAGGGCATCGGTGTTCGATGTTCCCATTGATGGGGATTGATGGTCGCCAAATGGGCGATTGGTGGTGGTGGTGAGTGGTGGTTGGCGCTGTAGTGAGGTGGGAAAGCATCTTCACTGGCAGACGCGCGCCAACGTCGGCACCTAGCAACCAGCCAGCGGGCAGAGTTTCCACCGCCCAGCGTGAAGCTTTCCGTGCCCAACGAATCTGGCCCTTGTGATATTTCTCGGTGGTTTGAAGCATCCACGGATGTTCTTCCCACCTCCGAGGGAGAAATTCTCACACCCAACCTCGACCACGCATCATCACCACCAAGACCAACAACCACCACCATCGACCAGCATCACCGGCCACCACCATCAACACCAGCATAGTGAGATGAGAGACATAAGAGCAACACTAGTCACACTAGCATCGTAGGGCCAGCACTTGTCTTGCACTGTTGTTTCGTTCTTCGAGGTCATATGGAGGAAACACTTGTACCACCAGGGAAGGAATTGAGATACACGGTTTTGCTTTTTGAAGCCACTGGGCACCAACAACAGTACTCACAGCTGCGCGGTTTTTGGGTAGTATGGGCATTCGTTCTCGAGCTATTTTTCGTTCTATCAGGGTATTCTGGCGCAAACTTTTGCTCAGTTACAATGGGGTACGGGCACCACTGGCACCAGAAAATTCGGGCTCGGTCGAGACAGAGGAGGGAGGACGGTGGACGTGTAAACTAAAGAGTTGCACTGGCATGGAGGGAGAATTTCAGCAATTGGTACAAGCAGTAGGAGGCTCGGAGAAGGCAGTTGGGACGTTCGGGCCACGACAGGGGATGTGATGGTGAAGGAGTGAAGTTGGATGCGGCTCTAGGGCTACGTGGAGTCAAATCTAATCGCCAAGTCACGCCAAGATCGAATCAGGGCTTCGCGCAATGTGGTGATGGATAGGTGCATAACCTCGAAACACGCGACACACCACATCGCTGCAAGCTCGGATAACTAATCCCTCACGAGGAAGGTGCGTCCACGTGCATGGTTCACGAAATCACGAATCACGCCCATCTTATCATGACAAGAGGGGCTAGGAACCGCTTTAAGCCTGAAGAGGATTAACATTGCTTTTCACGATGGAGGGGCTCATGAACCCGTGCCTCACGCTGCCAAGATGCTGGAAGAAGTGATCATCACTGCTTCAAAAGAAGATTAAAATCGATGCAGCAAAGACATTTACTGCAGGTCCGTCTTGGATATGCAGGCATATCGGCATTCTCCATTCTGTTTGGCAGAGTCCAACTGGTATGGGGCCTCGGATGGCCTGGTGCCGCACCGCAAATTGGTTGTGCTGGGCCGGTCGGTGATGCATTCACAACCAAGATAGCGTGATGGTTGCATCGCGTGAGGATCAAGGCGAATACAGTGCCAGACAAGTGGCTAGCTTCCAAAGTGTATTCTTAGCCTTATCGTGTCGGTGTGACGCGACCCAGGTCATTATCCATCGTCTCTGCTTCGTTCTCCCTTGGATTGCCCCCGAGGTTCCTATCCTTCAACGGTTTCACGGTTCACCACTTCGGCCTGTCAGTTCAGAGTTTTGTCTCCGCACAGATCCTCTACGGGAGCGTGCCAGAAGAAAGGCCAAGGACGCAACCCCGCCGCCAACAAGGTAGAAGCTAGCACTTTAGAAATTGGTGCATCCACAGGCATAGGCGCTTCGGTTGAGCTGTGGAATGACACGTGAAGATAGCGATAACCAAAAGTTGGCCCTTGCTTGGCAAACTTGGCCGCTAACTACCTGATGTAGCCACCTTTCCTTGCCTGGCCAAGAAGTCACCACCAAAAAAGCACACCCGCTCCAAAGCACCACCACCAAGCTCCTTTTCTTAGCCAGCCTAATACTCGCCCGCTCTCCTCCATCTCCATCTTCATCTCCGACCGTGAAACTGGCTCTCATCTCCTCTGTGCCCGCTCGCTCTCGCACTCCCTCCCTTTCGACCTACGACGACGACACGACAATCCTCTCCTTCGCTTGCCCCGAGGAGTCCAAGCCGAACCGAGCTACGTCAACGACCGAGTCCGATGTGCAAATCCTCCCCAACGTCTATTGGATGATATCTCGCTGTCTCTGTCACTCTCAACATCCGCTGCTGCCACACGCTTTGGATGCACACCTGCTACCTGCAGACTTTCTGAGCAGCCGTCTCGTCCCATCCACTTCCGCTCCCTCGGCGCGGCCCACGCCTGCCACCCTGTCGCCCCGATGTGGTTGATATTCCGCTTCATCTTTAGCTCCATCTTCCTGCTCAGCATCGTCCTCTCTATACCCGTCGCCTTCGATGTCGGCGGTCGCGATAGCGGGTTGGCCTACAGCTTCGCCCTCTTCTTCTTCTACATCTTTTACTCCGTCCTCGAGTTCCTGACCCCCGAGAAATCGTCTTCTCGCTTCCTCGTCTCCGCCTTCCTCCGCTCCGCACAGTGGATCGTCATCCCCTCGCTGCTCATCTGGGCACTGGGACAGTTTGCCGTTGATGCGGGAAGCACCACCTGGGTGGAGCGGACGATCGGGGATTTGTTCCAGTCCAAGAGCACGAGCTGGAGGGAATGGACCTTTGGCAAGGATGGTCTCGTCGAGACTGTTACGCTGGGAGGATGGGATAACGTGCTGAGATACTCGGGGCCCGTCTTCCAGCTTCTGGAAGGCTTCTGTACCCTGCTTGTCATTCAGGCTGCGGGACAGCTCACCCGGTGGCTCGTCAACCGTGGAAGAAGTGATACTTGGGTGGTAAGTAATTTTTCTTTTGACTGGGGTCGATGACGTGCTAAAACTCATGTGCAGATTGTTCTCCTTGTCTTCTCGAGCTCCATCATGGCGAGCGCCGTCTACTTTCTCTGGCGGGTCGCCCAGTTCCCTTCGATCAGCAACCTCGATGCAACTCTGATCGGTATTGCCATGACTACCGCCGTCTTTCTCTGCGCTTTCGGCATCGGCAGCGGCCGAGGCAACCCTATCGAGTCATCCCTCCTCTTCGCTTACATCGTTCTTTGCGTATACCAAATATTCACCGACTATCTACCCTCCGAGCACTCCGATCAAGCGGATGGCCAGGCGAGCTCGCAGCCCGAAATTCCTCCCTTGCCACCCATTATCATGGCGTCTTACTCCACCTTCCTTCACATGATGGGCTCTCTTCCCACAGCTCTTCACTCCGCCTTTGCCCTCCTCTATGCGGCCTTCCAGACTATTACCCCTTCGGTTATTATCTCACTCACCTACCGCCTACTCGTGTTCTATTGCGCCACACGAATTATTCCATCGATACGCAGCTCAGGTGCACAAGGCATCATGCAGGAGCCAGACTGGGAGGAGTCGGAGACTGCGAGCAGGCTTTTGAGCTTCCTCAACTGGTTCTCGCCATCAATATTGATTGCCGTCTACACCAGCTTGCTCCTGCAGCATTTCTCAACAAGTGACGGTCCAGATGGCTGGACGTTGAAGGGTGGTGACGTGGGCGGGAGCACATGGCAGTGGACCAACGTGGGGTTGACCATGGTCCTGTATGGAGTAGAGCTCTCCTTGAGCTCTGATGAGCATGATCACTGGAAAGTGGACTAAAGAAGATGAGATAAGCCATGATGTGAGGAGTGTGGTCACATGATTGTGGCAGTGATTCGATTCGCACCAAGGGTGCTCACCATGCAAACATGAACGGGGACTCCCTCCCCTAGGCAAAGACGAGGGGTGGGGGACGGGGCACTGGAAGATGAGGAAGGGAGGGCGTCGAGATTCAGCACCAATACATATTCACGGCAGCATAAGTGGGCTTGGGACCTGGACCGGAACGGACAGTATAAGGAAATAGGCGCAGGACTGCAAACGGCGTTAGGGTAGGCAGTCTTTGTTCTTGAGCAGCATGGCGATTTTTGATATGGTGTATTCTCTTTTTCTTCGACTCTGATATTGGAAGCGGCACCTGGTTGTGATTGGTTTCGGCAGGGGCAAGCAAAGTGGTGATATTTAGGTGTCTACTTGATTCAGCTTGTGGGAAAGATTCCGGGGCTTTATTCTGGGAGAGAAGGATGGCGTTGTGTTAGCAACTCTCCGTGCAACTAGTGCTGGGTTTGGCATAACTGTTGCTCACTTTTGTTAAGTGGGTGGTGGTCAAGACTCGGCAAGGCCTAGGATACTTGAGATACCAAACATGATTCCACATGAGTCTACGGCAATAACAAAGTCTTCGATTCACGACTCGCCTTTGCATCTATCCTCATTCCCCGTTTACTCAGCTGCGTGCTGCGTCATATCAGGAACTGCTTGTGATCCTCGGTGGTTGCACCAGACCCCACACACGCGCATCCCAACGGCGCCGAGGGTGGATCAAACGAATAGATGAACTGCACTGTCTTGCAATTCTCTCATTCACTATTCGCACCTCGCCCACTCACTCTTGAACTCCCGCTAACATGGCCGACACATACGCAACAAAGGGCCTCCCGCCCCCACCTGCCGTCTCCAAGACGACGCTCCCCATGGCCGGCCTCCTCGTCGACGTCTACGGCCTTGACGAACTGCCGTCCGGCTCCACCCCCGCACCCCCGAGTCCGGCCTCGGCCCCGGCCCCAGTAACCTGCCTGTGGCTCCTCCATCCCCGCACCCGCACCCGCGCCCGGATGCGCGACATCGCCAGCCGCACCCTCGCCGCGTGGCACGCCCGCGCCGCCTCCCGCACCCGTGGCCTCGTCGCCCTCGCCTTCGACATGCCCAACCACGGCTCGCGGCTGGTCAGCGAGCAGGCCAATCTGGCGTGGGACGGTGGCAACGCCGCCCACGCGCTGGATATGCTCGGCATGGTCAAGGGCGGGTGCGCCGACATGCGCGGCCTGATAGACCTCGTCGCAGGATACCTCGGGCGGCCTGTCGATGCGCATGTGTGTTTGGGGTGGAGTCTGGGCGGGCACAGTGCTTGGGAGGCGTGGCTTGGCGAGGAGAGGATCGATGCGGCTGTGGCCGTCATAGGATGTCCAGACTTTATGGGTGAGATGAGACTTGTCCGGCAGTTCTCGCCATGTCATGACCGTTGCTGACGCCCGCAGGCCTCATGAAGGACCGAGCCGCGTCCACCGAGCTGGACTGCGGCGCCTCTTTCCTCGGCAGCAAGTACTTCCCCCCAGATCTCATCGCCGCCTGCCTCGCCCACGACCCCAAAGCCGTCCTCTTCGGCACCGCAACCGTGCCGGCCGTGCCCCTAGCCGTCTCGGAGCAAGCCCGGCTGCGACCGCTGCTCGACGCGCGTGTCCGGGGCAAGCGGTTACTGCTGTGCTCGGGGGCCGAGGACGCGCTGGTGCCGTATGCTAACGGCGAGCCGGTGATCGAGGTGCTGAAGGAGGCGGTGGGGGAGGATGGGTGGTACCGGGATGGGAAGATGGTGCTGGAGGATCGCGTGTACGAGGGCGTCGGGCACCGGTTCAGTGCGGGTATGGTGGAGGATGCGGTGAGGTTTTTGGTTGAGGCTGTGGAGGCGGGGCCGAGGGGGAAGAGGGAGGAGAAGCTGTAGAGATGGTATAGACTATAGAGTGTCTATCTCGTAAGCCTCAGTCTTAGGCATCACCACGGCCGCGCAGCATCTTCATCTAGCACCTCAGCTCCGCCGTCCTCCTTCAACACCAACCCTCCACGCCCACTCCCGCCCTCCCCGAACACGCTCTGAGCAACTCCCCACGGATTCCTCTTCGCCCTCTTCCCGGCCAGACTCGCCCCCCTTCCGTGCGGATCACTCGTCCACTCCCCCATCGCAGCCGCCACTCCCTTCATCGCCTCCTCCTTATCCTGGTCTCCCGCCGCCATGCCCGGCGGATCGATGCCGACGAACGAGACGCGCTCAAGCGGGAACCCAATGGCCGCGCAGTGGCCGTCGACGAGGCGCTGTTTCTTGAAGCCGTGGCTTATGATGGTCATGTGCGTGGGCCATGCTTGGACGCGGGCGAAGAAGAGCGTGAGGGCGAAGAGGACGTTGTGGTATGAATCCAAAGCGCGCTGCTCGACCATGATCTCGTCGCTTGAGACAGCGCCCTGCAGGAAGCCCAAGTGTCCGTTCTCCGCTGCGATATTGGAGTAGCTCTGTGCCTCAGACAACTGCGTCTCTGTCCTTGTCGGACCCCTATCGCAAACAGCGTTAACCCAGCGTCTCCAGAAGTCTAGGCTAGTTCACTCACCCAGAGAACATCAAAACGGATCCCTCACGATCGCCGGCAAGACACTTCACGCCAGCCTTGATATGCTCGATAAACGTGTCCGTCTCTCCGCGCTGGAAATCGGCGATGAGCCACTCGGCTTCGTCAGTGCCGCGAGACGGCCCGCCGAGCCAAATGCCGTGGCAGCAGACGACGATGAGGTGAGTACGAGGACGGGGCATTTTCTTTGTCTTCGAAGGGAGATGGTTTCCTGAGGCAGTTTCAACTTGAATCTTTATTTTGGAAACAGGAGGGTCTGATCATGTGATGTGGGCGCGGGTTGTATCTGGTGGTGAGGGATCCTAAACAAGTGAAGAGGAGTGTGGTGTAGTCTAGCTGGCAAGGCGCAGTGGTTCCATCAAGCTGAAAACAATACACTCAAGTATCCATATCCCGGGCATAACGGCGGTATTCGTACAGTCGCTTTAAGATTGTTAGGACAGTTATCCAACCCCTATGGACTTCGCAATATACAGTTCATATTCTGCCAATCTGCGAACATAGTGATGTGTTCCGACTCTATGCCTCTCCCCATCCAACTCGTCTCTAGTATTGTACATGGCCACAAGTATGTTGGTAGATCTTCGGACATCTCAGGTTTACCAACCCTATACACCTCGTCGACCCGTTGACAACTTGTCCGCAAAGGGGTCGTCCGCTGTCGCCTTGTCATCCTGCTTTTGGGCCGCGCGATTCTTCCTTAACTCCTTCATCTCTTCCACAGTAGCTGTTGCGGCCGCTTCCTCCACGGTCTGACCCCACGAATCGAGTTTGCTCCTCGCGGCGGCATCGGCGTTCTGTGATCCTTCGGGTACAAGGAAAGGGGACTTCGTAGGCCCCCTGGCCGTTCGTGGTCTCCCGAAGATCCTCAAATGTCCCATGAACTTCTTGTTCGGCAGCGCAGGCCGCCCCCGAATCTTAAGCATGGCACTTGCGTACTTCTCCCGGTGCTCTGTCATCTGCTTCTTGAGACCTTCAAGCTTATCGGCGAGGCTTTCGACGACTTCGTTGGGTGACTGAGAGTCCTTGGTGGAATCGTTCCTTATGTCGTTCTGGACGACTGAAATGGCTTTTCGGTATCCTTCCGCTTGGGTCTTGTGGTAGGCGGCTTTTCGTTGCAGCTCCGAGGTCTCCGCCGAAATCTCTGCAGAGTTGGCCTTGCCGCCATCGCGCACGTCGGCAAAGGTCGTGTTGCGTACAGGTGATAGTTGCCAGTGTCTTCGTGCCTGTTTGAATTCCCTTTCCTCCTCCGCCGTCAGCTTCCGCTCCTGTGCGAGCTTTGTATATCGATATAGCTGTGACCGTCCAGGCCTGCGAGTTCCCAGCTCTCGCTTCCGGTGGACACCGTCGAGCTTGAACAGATCCCTGATGAGGTAGAGGCTGCCAGTTACCACAACAGGGCCACCTTCGCCAGCCTTGTCGCACGCCCATCGCAGCCCAGCTCCAACTTCAGGCTCGCCGTTGTAGACTTGGTCGGGGCTCTTGACAATGGCCTTGGCATGATCGGCGCCGTAGTTGGCGGGGGCTGGCGGAGGATCATTCGGCCCTTGAGTGAATTCGACAAAAGCAAGGTTGTCTTGAGGCTGGACTACTTTCTCAATAATCTGATCAAAGGGCTTGTGCTTGCTTGACGACATTCCCATGACCCAGGTCACTGGCTGCTCATCTTTCCGGAGCCACTTATTGACATGGCCAACGAGTCCTTCAATTCCCAGCATATTGTGAGCGCCATCAACTAGTATGTTTTGCCCTTCTCGGCCGGAAATCTCTGGCGAGACCTCAACCTGCTCCATTCGGCCGGGTAGGTATGGCTCGGTGCCCATTAGTTTGTCAAGATTAATCTCTTTGTGGGGAAATATGTGTCGGAAAGCCAGAGCTGCGCATAGCAGGTTCTGGATCTGATAGCTTTCAAGCTTCCACTTTCTGTTGTCAAGAGTCAACAGGAAAGGCTCCGCCTTCCAAGTGAGGATGATATCGGTTCCCACTTCGCGAGCGTGTTCTCTGAGCACTCGCACGACCGAAGGAGGGTTGGTGTGGTCGACGATGCAGGGTACGTTCTTTTGCATGATGCCAGCCTTGACCTTGGCAATATTCTCAAGGCTGTTTCCGAGAAACTCTTGGTGGTCGAGGCCAATCTTGGAAATGACAGTAACAGCCTTTTGCTTCATAGCATTGGTGGCGTCAGTGGCTCCGCCCATGCCAACCTCGACAATGCCGTATGGCACATGCATCTTTTCGAAGACGCGAAAGGCTGTGGCCGTCTCGAGTTCAAAGGGTGACAAGGTCTCGGGGTCTTCAGCGTGGCGGAACTTCCAGCCGGAGGCGATGCGATCCCATTTGGCCTGCACATGATTCTTCTCCATCTCATACATACGCGGGTTCACGTAGAGCCCATTGATGGTGATGCCATTGTGGCTTTCCGGGAATGCTGGTGATGTGTAGCTCCCATAGCCAATGCCTCCGAGCTTGAAGAGGCCGGCGAGAAAGGCGCAGATAGAGCCCTTGCCGTTGGTGCCAGCAACATGGACGCCCTTCCACTCCTGCTTGTCCGGGACAACGCGACTGATACGGTCGAGGCCGAGACGAATGTCCCGGTGGCCGGCCAATCTCTTGCCAGACAGGGCGCGTAAGATGCGGTTAACGGCGAGCTGGATGTCCTGAGAGGAGGTCATGGTGAGGCGGCATCTCACCGAGCCTACCGTGGTGGCGCGGTGCCAGAAATGGCTTGAGATGCGTGGGATGAGACAATATCCAGGTCAATTGACAGGATGAGATGCGGTGCCGTTGAGCCCTGAGAGTGAAATGTTGGCATGCACAAAGTACGAATACTGATGCATCAATCCATCATCAATGGTCCATTAATTTTCACTGGTACGATGGACGTTCTCGCCGATAGCCCCACCTGAGGTTGTGCGCCACAGCCCTGCCACAGTGGCCGCCGTGCCAACGTGCCCCACCCAAGCATCGCGCTCTGTGGCTGGGCTTAAGAGCGTGAATCTGGGAGAGGTCCCAGCCATAATGTGATAGCACTTGTTAGCCACCGCTGCTCCCACAGCTCTTTTCATCTCTAATATCTCACTCCCTTTAACAGTTCACATCACAAACACAATCGCGGGCGCATGCATGCAGGGACGGACCATTCCATAAACCAGGACCAGGAACCGGCCACTCGCCTTGATTCGCGCCCTTCTTCAACCTTCCGCTGGTCTTCTCGGCTTCCGCCCCGCGAAAAAAACTAACAATTACCGTCCGTCAACCCGCAGCGCGCGAGCCTTGTCCCGCCCGTCGTCGCCTGTTCGCCCCGTCTCCGTCTTTCGACTCCATTCATCCTCCTCCACCGTCCACCGTCCGACGTCTTCACGCCCCAGGCAGCGCTATCACCATCCGCGTCGCCCATCACCTACGACAGCTCCTGAGGCACCTCACCATCGCTGCAACTCTTTAGTCTTTCGTTTCTCGCATTTGGTATCACATTTCTGCAAAATGGGTCTCCCGTAAGCCGTTCTCTTTTTTTCTTGCTGCTCGCTCTTGTGTCGTGACGCTCTCGCGCCCGCGCCCGCGCAGCGCAGCCGAACTCCCCTGGTCCGCATCGGGGATGGATCTTGTCGCCATCGCCTTCCCACGTCAGCGCATCTTTGATCGCGTCGCGACCGTGATTGCCCCCGGCTGGCATTCAACCACGCGTGGCGATGGGCCATTTTGTTTCCGTCGGCGTCGCTTCGCGCGCAACCTCGTGGACTCGTGCACTGATTGACCGCGCCTCACTGCAGATTATTTGTCGCCCCTGTCGAATCAGACCTGCCATCCAAGGCTGCCGATAAGAACGGCGCGACATCACCATCACGATCCGGCATCCGACGTCATGTCCGCCCAGATTCTCGTGAGCGTCGCGCGGCGATCCGACGCCACATGTCAATTCGTGATCGTTTGGCCAACGGGTCTCTACGACAATCTGCTTCGCTGCCTGGTAGAGACGGGCGTGAAGATGGAGGCGTCCGAATCATCGAGCCTCTGCATATGGAGGACTTGCGGCGCCCAAGGCCATTTCGGGAAGTTCTGAGGGACATGGCCAGAACCGACGATCGGAGCAGGGAACGATTTGAGGAGCAACTCCACAGCCTATTCAACGGCAACGGCCATCCAGAAGGAGAAGCAGCAGACAACGATATTGACCTGGGATGGTGGGCAGGTGATCCTATCCCGCAAAGTACCCGCACTCGCATTGTAAGCCTTCTCTGACGAAGCTCGCACAGCCGCTACACTGAGCTGGGCCCGATGATTACACCTCTTAAACTCGGCTGCTAACTACAGACTCCAGACTGCCCCTGGCCCCGGAGGAGAGGACACCTGGGAGGCTCGTATCCGACATGAAGATTCGTGGGAGCACCGCTGGGAACCTCCTCGTAGGGAGTACCAGCGCTCGCGCCAGAGAATCTCCCCATTGGTGCAACAGCCGACACCGCCTCGCGCCTTGACAGAAGATGCTACCAACCGACGCCAAAGGACAACCCTTCATGACCGCGCGCCCATGTCGGAGCTGGATGGTGGTCAAGGCCGCCGCAACGCGATTATCCAACGAATTCGAGGTATGGACGGGCTCGGGGACCGTGACAGGAGCCTGAGTCCTGAAGTGTGGGACACCCTTTTGACCACATTGACACCCGACCCTCAACCGCCCAGCGCAGGCTCCTCGTTCGCCTCGACTGTGGCCTCGCAGAACGCCGGTGTATCTTCGAGCACGTCCTTGAGCATTTCCCAGTCCGCCGAGGCAGCAGCACTTGACCAGGCATGCGAGTCCGGATGTGAGAACTCAGACACGGAGGGAGCCGACAACGACCAGGCCGATATGGGACGGACTCACCAGAGCTGGGATCACTTGCGCCGTGTTCGACTGCGAGTTCCGGACTACAACCTGGACGGGCCGATTGACGGGCCGGCAGATGGGACTTTCAGTCGGGGCGGGGCATCCAACTCGGAGCGCTCGGGCGCCAGACAGCGATGGCTCCAGCGTGAAGCACAACAAACCCCGGACATCATGGTCGGCGGACCTGGGGATGTCATCCCACAAGCACCCAACTTGTCCGTCTCGCACTTGCGTGGTCCTCGACATGGATGGGTTGGACACTTGTCTGTTGGTGCCTCAGACGAGGAACAAGGAACTGAGCGCCGCCGGAGCCTGAACAGGGAGAGCTCGACGGCATCGGCGGTCAACACATCTCCAGGGGATGAGGAATGGGCAGGCATGCAGCGCATCGTCCGCAGCCTGGCTCGAAGGGAAGATATTCCGGACGAATGGTGGGCTGAGGCTGGCCTCAGCCGAACACTCCCGCCGCCGGATGAAGAAGAGTAGAAGGCCAGCTATGCCATGTTACGACGAATTTCTTTGAGGGCCAGGGTCGGGAGGTAGAACCAGGAAAAGCGGAAGAGACCACGATGGATGCTCGAAAATGGGTGGGGGAAGGAAGGAAGCTCGACGCTCTGTATGATATCGGAGTAATTTGGGTCTGGATTTGGTTTGCAAAGGTTTCAGCCACGGGTTTAATGGGTTAAGTGAGCGAACGGGATAACTTATATGAATGCGAAAAGAGACCAAAAGGTGGTCCTGTTTTTCTGGCATTGTTATGTTTCGATTTGAATCGCAAGCGTTCTGGGACCTTTACATATGCGAACGAGTGCATGTTGTGCAGAGGTGTCGCGTACAAACCATGGGTCAGGTGTGAACTTGCGTGGGCACGTTTTACACATACGGCATCCGTCAGCTACCCTTAAAGTGTTTCACCTAGTCACAACTGCAACCTCCGCCGAGACTCAGAGGGCGATCGTTTGCCTATCTGCGCGGCTGTCGAAGGCATTAACTCGCAAGTCCATCCTACTGGCGTGAGCTGATGCCTGGTGGTTTGGCTGTTTGGCAAAGAGTGGGGAGGATTCTCATGGCATTGACGGCATCCCTGACAGCCTCCGGCGAGACATCGTCATTCCGGCGTCACGTCACGCTGTGCCCGGGCGGAACGCATTGATCCAACAAGCCCCCAGACCACCACCCCTAGCCTTGTTTGCCCTCCCGCGTGACGGGCAAACTCGATCGGGGTGGGAGCCGTGGCTGTGAAGCCTGTGATGCGCAGCACCAAGGTTGCGTGCGTTGCGCAAATATCTCGGCAGCCAGGTTCAGCTCTCCAGGGAAGACGTGGCGAGGCACACCAGATCGGAGGATTGCAGCGAACTAAGGAAAGAAGCTGGGTTTGCGACTGAACTAGCCGGGTGGTGCTCTCTGGGCCCCATGTCGACGGGCCAGGGTGATTTGCATTAGCGGCTTGAGGCTAAGGGCAATAGTTGAGAGATAGTTGGTTGGCTGGGTCGATGCCATCATCCATGGGTGGGAGAGAATACGGCGAGAGGCGCCAGTTGGGGCGTCGACGGTCCAGGCTGAAAGAGGGCGACTCGGCTCCGGCTGCTGGAGGAAGTGAGTTGTTTATCGGCGACGGGTAGCTGTCGTCATCGTTGGGGACTGGTGTGTTCGCACGAATACTGATGACTGTCGCATGACTAAGTCATTGAAGGAGTGCTCACGAAGTACGGACAGTGCCACGAGCAGGGCGGCGGTGGGTTGAGACACGGCCATGGATGGGTTGAGACACGGCCGTGGACATACGGATTAGATGCCGTAACCGAGTCGAGGGAGGAGGCAAAGGAGACAAGGCAACTAGACACCTGATTCATGCGGTATTCCGGGGGTGGGAAGCCTTCAAGCCTCTCATCATAATTTTCCGATGCATTTCTGTGCGAAGCACCCCTTGTAGCTTGTCTTTGTCTTTACCTTGGACTCGGAGGACAGGATCGACTCGAGGATTCATTCTTCCCATTGACTCGAGGGATTGTGGCGCCTGGGGTAGACACCCAATGGAGACAAGATGTGAGACCTCCCTCTCGCAATCTCAGACACAACGGATGTTTGCATGACAAGAGCAACGGGTCCAGTTGTTGTTATGCTCGGTAGGGGCGCCATTTCTTGGGTTTCCCTGACGGTTTGAAAGAGTCGAGACCGAGCAAAAAAGAAAGAAGAAGTGAGTCCTTGTTCTACAGGCCAGGGAACTGGGATCTGGATTGATTTTGGGCGCCCGTCAGGCGTGAAAAAGTACCTAGACATTTTATCAAGAGATGCTAGCCACTTCAACTGTGGGGAATTTTGGAGGAGATGGGGAGAGATGGAGAGACAGGATGGAAGACAACCCGAGGAGCCAGTGGGGAAACCGGAAGATTGGGAGAGCTGGTGGAGAAGGAGTGCGTGCTGCAGCACCTCCCACATGGACGGGAAGCTGGCTGGAGACAATGTAAACCTCAGTACCGGGTGCTGGAGCTGGTGAAGATGTCCATGCCAGCGGGCAGACTAGGTACTTCATACAGCGCAGTTCAGCGCCCTGCAGCGCCCGTGCCGATCCCAGCAAAAAGCCTTAGGTTCTAACGCAGCAGGTAGGTAAGGTACCTATCCTACCTAGCCGCCCGGCGACATCAGCAATTGGATCCATCCGTATCCATCCTCATCGACATCACCGCCGCCGCCGTGCTCCGTTAGGTACCGACGGCCCTTGCATGGATGCCCCCGGCTGGCCCCGTCCGCTCTGCCACACGTCCCTCTAACAGTGGAGGGTTCACAGACCGTGCCAGCGCCCTACGAGCTCCCTATAGGCTCCTGCGAGGCTGCCCACAGGCGGAGGCTTACAACTTACAAGGCTACGTAGGGTACCTGTGACGGCGGCGCGGCCTGGGTTGTGTCCCCCGTGGTGGTGGGTGGTGGTGGGAGGTGGGCGCCCCGGTCCGGTGTGGGTGCGTTGGTCTTGGACGTGGACTTGGACTTGGTCTTGATCTTGGACTTGGTCTTGGTCTAGGTACTAAGCCTAGAGGTCTTTGGGTCTTGCTTGGACTTGCTTGGTCTTGTCTGGTCTTTTGCTAGACTCCCTCCTAGTCTAGTAGGTCTCTCTGGTCTCGGGCTGGGTTGCGAGATACACACATACAACACAGAGCCATTGATTGATTGGCATCGGCTTTGTGCATCTCGTCGGTACCTTGTCTGAATTTCCACTCCCACCCTCTCTCTCCCTCACACTCACACGCACACTCTCCTCCTCCCTCTCCATCTCTCATTTCTCTTTTCCTCGCCACACAGCGGGTTCACACAGCGGATTTCTCCCTCTTTCTCTCTTTCCCGGCCCCAGTTGTCGACCGTCTCTCCTTTGAACCAGCCCCGGGCCCGCTCTCCTCCGTTCTCCGCTCCCCGTCGACCACCACGAACCGACGCCGTCCTTGCTGCTGATCCCGCCCCTCCTCCCTCCTACTCCCGCGCTCACGAACCTCGACCACCACCAACGCCCAAACCCTTCCACCGACCGAGACGACCGACGCGAGCGACGAGGGATCCGATTGATTCGATCCTCACCTCGAATGCGGCGGATGCAAGCCCTTCCCGCTGCCACACCTCGATCCTAGCCGGGAATGCGATCCCCGCCTTAGCCACAAGATCTTCTCCCTCCACTCATTGCTGCTGCTGCGTCTGCTTGCCCGAGGCAGATCCCGTCAGGGGACCGCCACTATCGAGCATCACCGGCAGAGAGCGTACCTGAGATATGCCGCTTGGGCAGCAGTACCACGCCAATGGCCGCGCCGCCGCGGCCCGCGAGCGCTCTGCCATGCCCGGCACGCCCTCGCGCAAGGACAAAATCCGCGAGAGCTCAGCCTTGCAAGACCCAGGCTTGAAGGACTACGTGTGTATACCCTCCCTTTTCCCGCTGGGGGTGCTTGCCTGCACCATCCCGGCGGTGGGGATTTGCTCCGTTCCGATATGCAGAAGTGCTGATCTTTGGATTTTTTTTTTTCGTGGTGATATAGCGCTTGGGTGAATGCCTCGGCAAGGGAGCCTTTGGCTCTGTCTACAAGGCCTTCAACTGGGGAACCGGCGAGGCCGTCGCCGTAAAGCAGATCAAGCTTGCGGATCTGCCCAAGAGCGAGCTGCGCATGATTGAGGTGGGTTTGTTGTGGTGCGGGCAAGCTCGGCCAAATTTTCGAGGGGAACCTAGGCAGAAGAGTGAGATGCTGACGGGCTCGAGGGCGGTTTAGAGCGAAATCGACTTGCTCAAGAATCTTCATGTAAGAGGATCCTGCCATCTATCAGCAACTTGAGGGCAACAATGGACTAACTGCGGTTAGCATGACAACATTGTCAAATATTTAGGCTTCGTGAAGTCGGTTGATTGCCTCAACATCATATTGGAGTAGGACCCTCCGACCCTCCAACCAGCCATCCACACTTGGAAACTAACCGGGAGCCAGATACTGCGAAAATGGGTCGCTCCATTCCATCTGCAAAGCATACGGCAAGTTTCCTGAGAACCTCGTCGGCGTCTACATGACCCAGGTGCTCTACGGTCTGCATTATCTTCACGACCAGGGTGTCATCCACCGCGATATCAAAGGCGCCAACATCCTGACTACCAAAGATGGCACCGTCAAGCTTGCAGACTTTGGTGTTTCTACGAGCACCCTGGCCGGTGGACAGGACAAGGAGGCACAAGTCGTGGGAACTCCGTATTGGATGGCCCCCGAGATCATCCAGCTATCTGGAGCTAGCTCCGCATCGGATATCTGGAGTGTTGGATGTACCGTGATTGAGTTGCTGCAGGGCAAGCCCCCGTACCACAACTTGGCCGCGATGCCTGCCTTGTTCGCCATCGTGAATGACGATCATCCTCCCTTGCCAGAGGGTATCTCTGCTGTTAGTCTTCCACGACGCTTCATTTAGAATTCATTTACTGACTCGATCTAGGCTGCACGAGATTTTCTGATGCAATGCTTCCAAAAAGACCCAAATCTTCGAGTCACTGCCCGCAAACTGCTACGCCATCCTTGGATCACAGGAAGTCGTCGAGCGGTAGCACCTGTCTCGAAAGCACCATCCAATTTCAGCCAGGCCGTCGAAGAAGTCAAGCAATGGAATAAGGCCCTCAAATCTTCAGAGTCGTCCCTCCGCGCCTCGACCGGTTCCGAGGCCGGCCCCTCAACTCGATTTATGGGAGGAACGCCAGGCAAGGCCCCTCTGAGTATTGCCAAGCCCCGACCAGGCGCGGAAGCTTTCAGGAAACCCGAACTTGCTGGTATGTCACAAACTTTCATGCTTCTGTTTCCCATCACTTTAAACTTGAACCATCCCCGATTTGCAGAAGCATACCAAACTCGAGCATGTTTAAGCTCCCAACAGGCACTGACTTTAGCTCATAGATGACGACAACTGGGACGATGACTTTGCGACCGCCATCTCACCCAGCGCACTCCAATTACCACATCTCAAACCGCAGGATAATTTTGGTGGTTTGCTCTCGAGCGATCGCCTGAAGGCCTTTGCGTCCGTCAACGATGGAAGGAACGATAGCTCCAACTACGACGAGGACTTTGAGGGGGAGCTCATGACGATCAAGGGCCCCCATCATTGGCATGATATCGACTCCCAGGAGCAGACGATTAGGCCGCTACCTAAGAAGACGGAGAAGCCCATGGAGCCGTCCAGGTCACATCACCGAAACAAATCGACCTCGAGCAAAGTCGCAGGGGGCTCGGGACGGACCAGATCACCAACGAAGTCACATTTCAACAAATTCGAGCTACCGTCGAGGCCTGATATGGTATACCGAGAGCACAGCATAGAGGACTTCTCGGATCTCTTCGTAGACAACGACAGTGTGTTTAGTCATGGTGTCAACCAAGCAGTCAAGAAGGTAGGCCAATCCCTCAACCTATTCTTGTGCATAGCTAACATGCTGCTTAGGGCTCACGGCAGAGTGATGCTCCACAGCTCTTCCATCCCTCCGACCTCACCACTCTACCTCGTTCGATGCAGGATTCCATAGCCGGAAGCATAAAGAAGAACCTGGCATCACGGCCAACAGTACTCCCCGACCGCCCCATGAGACGCACTCGGTCCTCGATAGAGATTCAGAAGTTTGCAGAGGACGATGACGAGGACTTCAGTGACATCTTTGGACCCGCATCGGTAATTCCAGAGAAGGAGGAGAGTGAGCGAGGATCCGAGGATGGCGGATTAATGCTTCTATCCAGAGTTTCAAGTAATTCATGGCTAGGCGATGACGAGGATGAAGACGATCCGTTTGCGTCAATGGATCCTGGATGGGACGAGATGGACTTGGAGGCCAACATCGCCAGAGACAGGCATGCCAGGTTGGCGGAGAAGGTGGAGGGTGTGGTGAGGTCTCTAAAGACGACGGAAGGCGAGGACGCGCTGGCAGAGTTTTCCGAAGACCTGGTAAGTGAAACCCGAGATGCTTCACTCTGCATGTATCTAACTGCGTTCAGCTTGCCTTACTATGGGAGAACAACGAGGTCAAGAATCTCATCATCAGCGCTCATGGGCTGCTACCCATCCTGGAGATCTTGGAGCCCTGCACGGTGAAAAGCCGGCAGTACACGATATTGCAGCTGCTCAAGGTCGTCAATGCGGTAAGCTGATCAGTCACAACATATTGGACCACGCTAACATGCTTAAGATTATCCTGGACGATGTCGAAATCCAAGAGAATCTGTGCTTCGTGGGTGGTATCCCCATCATAACCAAATTTGCTGCACGGCAATACTCGGACGAGATTCGTCTCGAGGCCGCAGCTTTCGTACGACAGATGTATCAAACATCGACTCTGACGCTCCAGATGTTCGTTTCTGCCGGTGGTCTGAATGTGCTGGTTGAATTCCTTGATGAAGACTACGATAGCGCCAGAGACCTGGTTCTCATCGGCGTCAACGGCATCTGGAACGTCTTTGAACTACAGGGCCCGACGCCCAAAAACGACTTTTGTAGAATCTTCTCACGAAGCAAGATCCTGTACCCTCTAGCATTGGTTTTGCACAGAGTTCTTGACGAAGAGGGCGAGGATGAGCTGGATGAGCTCATCGAAGGGCGAATCGTCAACATTTTCTACCTCTTCAGCCAGGCGGAAAACTACGTCAAAGAGGTCGTGGCGGACCGACAGGTGCTGAAGAGCGTGCTCAAGGATCTCCGGCGGATGACTCCTGTCCACCAGATTACGATGCTCAAGTTCATCAAGAACCTCTCGATGCTTTCTACCACTATCGAAAACCTCCACTCTGCGGATGCCATTGAATTTCTCATTGACCTCCTTAGCTACAGCATGAAGAAAGGGCAGACGCATTTTCGAGAAATCTCCAACCAAGTCCTCAACACGCTCTTCAATCTCTGCCGACTCAGTAAAGAGCGGCAGGAGGACGCTGCTGTGGGCGGCATAATTCCGCTGCTACTCCGCATCATGCAGACGGACCGTCCGCCGAAGGAGTTTGCGCTGCCGATTCTGTGCGATATGGCGCATTCCGGATCCAAGGGGCGCAGATATCTATGGCAGAACAAGGGCCTCGACTTCTACGTGTCGCTCTTGACGGATCAGTACTGGCAGGTGACGGCTTTGGATGCTATCTTGGTCTGGCTACAGGAGGAGACGGCCAACGTGGAGAGCCACCTGGTGGACGGCCACTTCACGCGGGCCATCGTCAGCTGTTTCAACACCAATAAGCTCAACGCGTTCGACTCGAACTTGCTAGAGCCTCTGCTCAAGCTGCTGCGCCTGAGCCCTTCTGTCGCGGCGTCGCTGGCGAAGCCCGAGATGTTTGCGGGGATTGCGCAGCGGTTGGGACACAAGAAGGCCGTGGTACGACTGAACCTGCTCAGGCTGGTGAGGACCATCATGGACGCGTGCGAGCCGGGCATCGGAAACGGCGATGGAACCAGGACGCTCAACAGCTCCCAAGTACGCTCTCTCATGGACGCCATTCAGACCCTGTCGGAGAAGGATTCGGCCGTGCTGGTGCGGAACCTGGCTTCGGAGCTGGTCAGGTCCAGCATGAAAGCAAACGCAAGAGCCCACGAGGGGGCTCCCAGCTCAGTCCCGAGCTCGACGTCGTCACGGCGTTCGGGATCGCGGCGCAACACCAGCTACACCCCACCAGGCCTCCACTCGTCAACGTCGGTCCCGCAGACGCCGACGCATAAAAGCCGGGCCAGTCTCGCGGGGAACGCATATATCGAGGTGGCGGCCAGTCCGCGCCGGGCGGCGGCCCTGGAGCGAGAAGGCATCCTCTACCGGCCCCGGAGCCGAGACGGACCCACGGGTATCCCGCGCCGCGTCAGCGGAGAGTCCATGTCCCTGGGCATTGCTACAGGCAAGAGCCGGCTACCCCGGACGTCGATGGCCGGTCCGGGTAGTGCCAGAGTGCCGGGGGGAGGCAGCGGCGGCCGAGCCGATATGCCCATGGTCGTCCGCAGCGACAGCAGCATGAGCAACAAGGAGAACGTGGTCCGCGCCTCGGCCAGCCGCGACGGGCTGAGGAGCCGCGAAGGGCTGGGCAGCAGAGACGGCAGCAGCGTGCCCCCGGGGCTGGGTCTGTCGGGCGTGACGACGGCGGCTGGTGGCGTCGCGAGCAAGAGGCGGAATCGGGCGCCGAGCGACATCAAGTGGTCGTGAAAGTAGTCCCGTGAGCGGTGTCAGACAGACATATACATGAACACGACAGGGCAGGAGTATAGTCCCGCAGAAAAACAAGCGAGAACAGGACGAAAGCAACCAAGCACACTATACATAACGAGAAGCCAAAAAAGAGAAGACCGGACATAATATCAAGTCCGGCTGCTGTACTGTACCCGCCGGTACCTCTCAGTTCAACGTCCTTTCATACATGAGATGAGACGAACGCCCTTCTCCCAACATCTCCAGCTCTTTCACTTTTCCATCTTCCCTTTCTTCTTTCTTTTTCTTTTACTTTCTATTGCCTTTCTTGGGGGTGGTGGCTGGGACTGGTGGCATTTGTAGAAAGGTTTGGGGAGGGGACATGTATGAGTTAAGGACAACGGGCAACGAAGGCAGGGGAAAAGCACGTAGATGAGATGGGGACAACATGAGACGAGACGAGACGAGATGAATAGCATTGGTGGGCATTGCTGCATGGCATGGCATGGAGGGATGGGTTGGTTAGGAAGCGGGCATTGCTGTGAGCTGAATTGAAATGAGCCGAACTGGCTTTGGCTTAACCTGATGGATAATGGATCGATGGATATAGGCTGGCAAGCAATTGCAACCAGACGTTGGACATCCTTCATCTCATCTCAACCTGTGACTGAAGAATCTACACCACGAAACCGTCTCACATAGTGACTTCGCTCATTCAAGGGTCAACACAAAGTATTGAAGTGGCCGTCAATTTGTATTGTGCCATTTCCTAAAATAGTTCTACATCTCCCTCATCTGCCTGTCGCTTCCTCCCCTATCAACTCCGATGACTTGGGAATCCCAAAACACCCAGATACCCCGTCTTCGCCAGGGAGAGCAGGACAAAGCAGGACAGAAGACCACCAAGAGGTGCGCAAGGAATGCAACGAAAGCAAATGTCAAATTTGCCAAGACATGTGCCCCTGCCGGGACCGCCGGCCGTGACTCACACCAGGGTCCGTCTGATCGCCTCTCGGAGACCTTAGACCAGACTTATCTCCCTTTCCGTGATTTTCTCATCCTCATTGGTATAAAGATTCCTCGTCAGGCCCCAAAACAAAAACGCGAATAGTCCGTCTAGACTGAGACAAGATAATCCCCTGGGCAATTCCCCTCAAGTCGTGGCCAAGTGTAGTAAAAGACGTCTGAAGGAGAGACTGTGAAGCGAATTATAAACTTCGGTAGGTAATAAAAGCGTGAAAGAGACAAAAAGCGTGGTTGATCCACCCCATGCAGAACGGTAAAGACTCCCCAGCAAGACAACAAAAAAAAGGACCAAACGACAACCATCAAATGCATTCCGCCAGTCCAAGCAGTCATGTGAAAAAGAAATAGTCCGGGCGCGTAAGTCGTGAGAAGGAGTGTAAAGAACGTTTCAGGCCGCAGCGTCACCTTTAAGCACCAGAGATGGTCTTGGTGAGCACCAGTCTAGGTGCCTTGCGCTGACTGTCGGCCGACTCTTGCGCCTTGGCCGCTCGCAGAGCGCCATTCTTGAACACATTCGCAAAAGAGCTGTTCTCGCTCTCGCAACCCGAGGACGCGCTGCCCACGCTGTCGGAGCTTTTGCGGCCCTTCTGGGCTGAGCTGGGTCGGTCTGAGCCGATCGCACCCCAGCCGCCGGTGCCAGGGGTTCGCACGCTGAAACACTCCATCTCGCCAGCCAGGCTACCAGATCCGCTGCGTCCGGAGTCGGACTCATTGTCGGTGATGGGAGTGGTAGACTCCTCGGCCGTCTCAGAGACAGGGCTCATGCTCCCACACGAGCTACCGGTGCCCTTGCGACGTTCCAGGCCAGCCCGGACGAGGTTGTGGACTGCAGATCGTCGAGTGCGAGTAGCAAAGTTCTTGCTACCCTCGATCTTGGCAGTGGGCTTCGACTTGAGTTCGTCCAGGGAAGGGGGACCACGGGGTTGACGGATAGGGTGCTCGCCAGCACGGGCCTGGCCAGGTCCGTAGCCTCCGGCGAGGGGAGTCATCGGGAACGAAGCCGTCTTAGGACCAGCAGACTTGGGAGCATCGGAGGGGGCGGCCGCAGCAAGAGAGCTGTTGACAGGGGCAAGGGAACAGGCCTTCTTGTGGCCACGGCGGAAGGCATTGGCGGATGGTGGAGGGAGGGGAGTCACCTCACTGGGAGATTCGTATCGTTTGGGGGGCGAGTTGCTTCGGAAAGAGAATGGCTGAGTCTCGGCGGGGGGCGAAACCTGAACAGAGGGAGTAGCGTGCTGCTGCTGCTGATAAGCGTTGAAGCCCGGGGTCGCGGGCTGCTCGGCATAGGCGGATGCCATCTGAACAGCGGCTGAGTTGTCCAAGTAGTACTGGCCGGTCATCGGGTTGTAGTAGACCTGCTGGGTCTGCTGGGCCTGGGCCTGAGCCTGGGCCTGCTGGGCTTGCTGCACTTGCTGGGCCTGCTGGGTCATGGCGGCCTGGACACTGAGCTGCTGCTGCATGTTGCGGAGCTGCTGTTGCTGCTCGTATAGGGCCAACTGCTGCTGAGTAAGCTGGGGGTTGCTGAGGTTGAGCTGCTGGAACTGCTGGGCAGCGGCCTGCACGCTCCTAAGCTGCTGCTGGAGGCGCTGCTGCTGCTGGGCCAGATACATGTTGGTGGCGACGAGTTGGGCGTAGAGGTTGGGGTCCATGTGCTCCTGCGCCTGCTCATCAATGGGAAGCTCAGGGGGAGCCAAAACTTGATCGACCGTGTACTGCTGGTTCATCATGGAGTTGTAGTTGCTCTGCTGGCCGCCGTACTGAGGGAAGGCCGTTTTGGGGCCATTGTAGTTGTCCTGGCCCATGCCATAGGCGTTTCCAGCCATGGAGTTCCGGGCGTACTGCGAGGGAGCAGTAGTGGTGGGGGACTGAGGGCCGAACGAGCCGACAGTAGCAGATTTGGGAGCCGTCCTCAAACCGGCAAGCAGGTGAGAGCGGCTGGTGCGAGGGGTGGGGAGGCCAGGGTCCTTATCCTTACTCTGATTGATGGTCTCAAACGAGAGGGGCTTGACGTTCTGGCCACCACGGCGGGCAGCCAAGCCTCCGGAGGGCATGGCAAGGCCGTTGGGGGCAAAGCTGTTGGAAGACATTTGAGCGAGACCGCCTGCGTCCATGGCTCAAAAGTAGTTGTCGCGGGACGTAATTGAGTGAAATAGGGCGGTAATAACCGGTACAATGAACGTGGGTCGAAGGTTTCTTGTGGGATGAGACTGTTCGGATCGAAATTACAAAGGTTGGTGATATTCGATGAATCGGGCAGGGTGAATTATGCGCAGCGGGAATATCGTTCGAGTCGACGGGAGAGTGGCGTCTGGAAGTCGTTGGTGCAGAAGCGCGAGTTGATTGTAGAGTTGTTGCGTCGCGGGAGGGCAAAAAGCGCAGATCCAAAAAGCGTAGTATTTCAGGCGAGAATAAGGAACGCAAGGAGTGGGTTCACGAGAAATTCAACTCGTGATGGAAAATTAAAATGAAGTGTAGTGGATGCAAGAAGGACAACAGTCGAGATTGTGAACAAAAGGGTCGCGTGGAGACGTGGTCGGTGGCAGGAGGCAAATAATTGCCGGGAGGCCGAGTGACGTTGAGCAGGCAGGGACCGGAGAGTCGGAGGAGAAAGAAAAAGAAGCAGGATCCGCGGGGATGCAGCAACTAAATCTTCTTGGCAAGTCGACGAAGAGTGCGTCAGACCGAGATCGGGTGATGACTGAGCGCCACGCGAACGATGGTCAAAGAGGTTGGTGGATGATGATGGTCGAGGCGACGGAGAGAGATTCACGCTCTAAGCGGCGAGTCGGGTGATTGACACACGACAAACACGCGAGCACCAGCTGGGTTGTCTGTCCAAGACAATAGAGCGAGACAGCGTCGTCGAAACGATGTCAATCCAGGTGTGAATTCGGAAGCCTTCTTTAGTCCTCTGGGGTCTGGTTCTTCCTTTTTTTTTGTTGATATTTTGTGGTTCTCTGTGACGGGTTTTGGTCCGAGGATCGCAGTCGGGGTTTTGGATGGTCGGAGGGAAATTAGAAAGTGGTGTAGAGCGTTTGGTGCGCGCGCGCCAGAAAAGCAAAAGAATCGACGATGAATAAAGTACAGAGATTAAAAATGGCGGGTATCACCAGCAGATGCGCCTTTCCAGAACCTCGTGCTGGATGTTGGTGGTCTTTTTGTTCCGTATCTTGCAATTTTTGTTCCTGAACCCTGAGGGGATGTGGTGCGGGTGCGGTGCGAGTAGGCGGGCGAGCGGGCGAGAATTGGATTGTGCACGGAGGCCAGTGACGAACAGACTCGCAAACGCGATCGCGGGGGAGAGAGGTCAAACGTGGCAAACGAGGCAACGGGCGGAAAGAGAGAGAGATAGAGAGGGAAAAAAGAAGGAAGGGCGGATGAGTAGCAGAGCTAGAAGGGGGAGGGGGGAAAGGAAGTGGTGGAGAGGAACGGAAGAGAGTCGAGAGAAGAGAGACAAAGAGAGAGCGGAGGACGAGGAAGAAGAGGACGCAAGAAGCAAGACGGAGGAGTGGGACTGGCTGGTGGGAGTGGGAATTGGGGAGTGGGCAAGTGCAAGTGGGCAGGCGGGCAAGCGGGCAGGTGGCACTGGCAGGGAGTGGGCGGAAGGGGAGGGAAAAAGAGGGTTTGGCGGGTATGCTGGGCTGGGGAAAGCACGCACGAACCAGCGAGAGAGCGAGAGAGCGAACGAGCGAACGAACGGGTGGATTTGGTTTGGATTTCCGGGGGGGGTGTGAAGGCGCAAGGGAGAGGGGGCGACTCCTTCCTTCCTCCAGTGGCAGAACTTGCAGTTGGGGTCCAGGTGGCTACAGTGCAGTCGGTACGGTATAATAGTGGCCAGCTCAGCGGGCAGGCACCGCACGCTCAGTCGCGCAGAAGCACTGTGCATCATTCACTGTGCTTTCGGAACCCCTGGAAGACCAAGGGATCCACCGTCATTGGGTGGTACCTGATCTCACAATGGCCGAACATGCCGCTTAGACGTTAGTACAAAGTACAGCGAGGAGCCCGTGTTGTCGAGGCCCGATGAACGGTTCAGGGTGAGATGCGAAACTCAGAGTCATCAATCAACGACCTCTCTCCAAGATACGCATGGACGAAGTACGTCTTCCACTTCGACATCCCCTTGAGACGGTGAAATCAGGAATCCCCACCACCAGCCGGTTGGAATGAAGGAGCCTGGCTGCGGCCTGCGATCTACAGACTCACCCTCTATTAACACGGATACACGCCCGAGCTGACTCTCATCGAGAAGCCCGGGCTAGGTCTCGGGGCCAAGCCACTCCACTAAACGGGCAAGATTCCACCGTGCCTGGAAAGGCAGGTACAGTAGGGACGCTTAAGCACAGTGCGCGCTCGCAGTGCAGCTTTGAGCTTTTACCGGGCTCTAGTGGACTGGCTCACACGCGCGCACGCTTGACGCTTGGAGCATCACGTCCCATCGCACGGCATCCCATCCAATCCATCTGCTCACGCTCATCACTCCCGCTCCCAACTACGACGTTGGCGATGGTCTTGCCTCACACGTACATGGACACGCATCACACACAAAATCAGTATACCGACAACGCACAAACGCACAGCCGTATCCCATAAACCTACGGTTGCAACCGCGGTAAATCATGGCAATCTGACGCCCAGTCTAATCCAATCAGCAAAAACAGGCATCCCACCGTGTTCCCGCCCACTCGCTCGCTTGTCCACCCAACAAGCACAACATCCACCCACAACCAGCGCAGACACTGCCTGCAGTACTTAGCATGTACGAAGCACGAAGGCCCGGATTCGACGGTTTCCCCCTGGAAGCCAATCATCATCTCTCTCCCAGCGGGCACGAAGTAGACGCTACCTGGCCACCCAGTAGTCATCGGCGCCAGTGGCCAAGTACAAAGCGCGTGACGGCCACTCAGCGTCTCAGGCACGTCGCAAGCGATCCCCGTGCCATCCCCTGCTTGGACGATGCATTGTCCCAGTGGAGGGGACGATGGATTGGGCCCAATGCCAGTTGTCACTGGAGATCGGGACATGGATCAGGGCGCTCCCTCGTGTGCTGCAACGCTGTCCTCCAACGCAGTAGGGGATTGTCTTGGGGATCGCCCTGGGCATAATCCTCTTCACCAAGTACTTCACACGTACTTCGCACTCTCTTGCGGACTCTTTCTCCCGCTCTCTCACTGTCGAGGAGTCATCGGAGTCACGCCCCGGGCTCTCCTCTCCCCTGTCCCAATTCCAGCGGGCGCTGAGTGCTTTAGCCACCCATGGATCACAGGGCCCGATGCCTGTTAGAACGCGCTATCGCAGGCAGGGCTCAGGGGATTTGGCCCCTCCAACATTTGCTCCCTAGCGCTACAGGTGGACGCAGCCAATCAGTAGCCGCCTCTCAGGGGGGGGCATTCTGATGAGCATCCTTGCCTGTGGGCTATTTGCATCCAATCCTTGCAGCCCTCTCCAACGGCGTGATCGGCGTGCGCACTCCGTGCCGTCCACACATCTGACAGGAACACAAGTTTGACGAGCTCCCGGAACTGAGTGATGGTGATGGTTGCAGCTTGCTAACTACTTGGGCGTAGTGTATGTCGGATGGTGCATCTCAAAGTTCACAGCTGGCCGGAGAAGACAACCGAGAAGAGCAATGGCTAGTCTACCTGATCGGGACATGAGACATGATGGCACGGCCCGAGTCGGAAACGGTGAGAATTCCAGGACAGAGGAGAGACAGCGACAAAGGCAGAGACAGAAGAATGCCTCGACGAATCTCGTCCCCTGCGGCCGAGGTCATGGCTCCCGATATCTTCCCTATCTCGGCCATCATCTCTCCGGCTTGGCTGCTGTGGAAGCGTGGCGGCGAGTGCTGGTGGCGCTTGTAGTACTGCAGTGTTTGCTTTTTCTCATGTCCCATGCGACCTGCAGGCTGCACGTCGAGCGCTCCCAGGGCGAATGACAGTCACGGGCGGGCTGTTTGGCTAGGCGTCTTTGGGCGCTGTCCTTATTCTCTGCCTCGAGCTAAGAATAACCTCGCCCGCCCATCTCACTGAGAGTCGATATGACTTCTCCGATCCCCTTGCATCAGAGGGCCAGAGCGCATTCCCGTGAGAAACAACACCACTCATCAAAGGCTAATCCAACTATACTTCGTACTATATGGCCGTCTTACAGTGAATAATCTCGGCGGCGGTCAAGGATGCCGCACCACACCACTTACTAGGCTCTGCCTACGTACGGTGCCAGTTTCCAAGCTTTCGCATGGGAGGCACCTGAATCTCGGGGAACGGACCATCCCGTTCCAGCTCTGCCCGGATCATCTCTTCTCGGCTGGCTCCCGCTCCATTGCCGTACTCGGTACTCCAGAAGCGATCCTAACTTGCTGAAGGCTGGGTCGGCCTGGTCGGCTCCATCGCGAACACACAAGACGGCCAGAAGCAGGCCAGATTCTCGGGCAGGGCCTGCGCAGGACCTGGGTAGGCCCTGCGACACAGCAGGGCAAGGCGATGAATCGAGGTGTTGCTGACAAGGGCTAATTACCCAGGCAAGGCCCAAGGCCAGGAAGACACCCCTTCTTTCGTATTTTCCCCACGTCCTAGATGTTTCATGACGGCGCTCCTCCTTGTCTTCCTTGCCCTCCCATGTCCGTCCCCTGTCCTCTTCTCAGCAGCCCCCTTGCTAGTCCATCTCAACACGTGCCGCAGAAGGGGCCTCGTCCGCCCGCCATCGCCTCCTGGGCCTCACCCGAGTGTCCTCTGGGCTCTGCCTGCTCTCTGCGGTCCTCATCTTAAGGGGTTCGCCGGGCGTGTCACTGCGTCGGGCGCGGCAAATGGGGGGTTTGGGTCAGGATATGCGATGAATGGATCGAGGGAGGGAGGGATCGGGGCCCCCGTCTAACAAGACGAAACGAAACACAAGCACGCGTGCTCTGTCCGCGCGGGACACGGACATGACGAGGCCTCACAGACCATCCGTGAGATATGGACCTCCCCAGCTCGCTCGCTTGCCCGCGCCCGGATAGCGCACATGAAAAACGGCATACAGAGCAATTTGGTCTCGAGCATGGATCACAAAACAATCGTCTTTGTTCGTCGTCATGTCCAGACACGAAACCCGGGCCTGGGCACAACTCTCACTCAGCCACGCCAGGGTTCCCAGGCGGGCGCCCCCTGAACTATCCACACCTTCACGGGGGTCGTCTCGAAACGCTGCCCATGTCTCGTGTCTTCCGGGAACGGAATCGGGCATGAGAATCGAATGGGACCTGGAGGAGCCCATCGCCCATCGGTGACCTGCATTGCCTTCGTCTGATTGATGGTTAATTAATTCATACCGGACCTTGTTTGCCTAGCCGGGACGGTTGAACTTGTGCGACCAAGCCTTTCCCGGTCGTCCAAGGCACGTAGCCACCTTGGAGTTGGAGTCGGAGTTGGATTCAGATACTTGCGCACTTCCCTCTGCTTCATTTCCCCCGCGCTATCAGTGCCAAGTATGGAGTACGTATGGCGGAATTCGCACTTCGTTTCAATGTTACACTGACCACCCACAACCTCAACTTCAACAGCAACTGCGACTCCAAACTCGTAGCTCACCACTCACCGTTGAACCACGGCGCCAAACCCTCCACTTCCCTGCATGGTTACATACAGCACAGCGCAGCACAGCGCAGCACAGCGCAGCACAGCTCGACAGACGCTTTCATCCTCTCGCACCAACGCGTCTAACGAAAAACATGCGCCCTTCCCGCGCGCAAGCAACCAACAACTCCTCTCGACCCCGTACAGTATCTCCAACACGCACGCTTCTCGTCCTATCACCGGAGCGCTTAGACGCAACGCAACCCCATTCTGCCGGGCGCCAAACTGCGCAGATCTGAGAGGCACCGCCGGCGCTTGCTCCTCTACGGCGTCTCCGCTGTGGGCCCCAATCGCCGTGCCGCCGGAGTCGCCACCAAGAAGGAAAATAAGAGGCGTTTGCTTCTTCCCCAATGTCGCTTGCATCTTGACCTGAACGGGGCCGTTCGAGACGGCGTCATGTGCTGTGCCATGCTGCTGCTAGTGGCAAGCGCCGAGTCCGGGCCCAACACGCAAAGATGGTCTGTCTCGGCGTCTCCATCCACTGTCAACAAATTGTGGTATTTCCGGCCTTCGTCAACGCCTACGTACCCCGTCGTACGTAGTACCCAGCACTCATGGTCAGGCCAGGAGCAATTCCCGGGAGGATATCCGTGGACGGGGTTCGTCGTTCGTCCACGCCCAAGGATTCCAACCCTGCTCGGCAAACCCCGACCCAAACTCGTGCGTCTGTGCTTCCGCTTCGCCTCAAGTCTTCTGAAGTGTCTCAGCATCGTCATGCCTCACTGCGACCAACTTGAAGCAAGGGATACTGCTATACAACTGCGCAACCATCCAAACTAACTACCCACACCGCTGTATCTCTCTCTTACGACTCGAAAAGCCACCGCTTACCCTCCCCGCATCTTGTCAGTTTCCGTGGCGCCAGGCTCAAAGTCCCCACGTGCCAGCCAAAGCCGCGGCATGAATCGCCGAGACGACCTTCGTCTCACCACGTGAAATGCTAGCACGCTCCGCGGCAGAGTTGAAATATGGCAGGCGACCGAGGTTTGAGACTGCCGTGTGAAATTTGATGTTTGCCCATTTTCCCTGGTGGAGCGACAATCCTTGATGGTGTTGCGGGTGATCGTCCGTGAGTGATATGCTCGCGAACCATATGCTCTAATGATTGGGCCTAGCTTCTGCGCAAGAACCAGTTCTCGGACAGGTCTGAGCCATGTCCCTGGGTTCGAGCTGGAATGTTTCGAGTCATGATACGCGCTGTCTTGCTTGAGCCTTGGTGGAGGACATATGGTGCCTGGTCTAGTCTGTTGCGTCGGCCTGAACGGCATTTTGTCTCAGCCAACACCGTTCAGCATCGACTTAGGCTTTGTCTGTGAGCATGCAAACTTTCTAGAGCATCGAGAAGCCTTTTTGGTGGTCCGGCATCGATGGAGGTATGTAGTGCCTGGCCCAGTCTCCCATATCGGCTTAGACGGCATCCTGTCTCAGCCACCGCCGACTATTATGTGTCAGTTTGGTCTTGACACCTATGGACGCCCTAGTTTTCTAAAGCACCTAGAGGCTTGTTTATGGCAGTCTCGTCCTGAGCTTGGATGAGAACCGGGGAAACGTGGCAGATTCAACTGCATAACCGGTTCGGCTCCATGGCGGCTTCAGCGACGAATGGATCTTCTCGCCGTTCTGCTTTCCCCCGAAGGCCATGGTCAGAGGAATGCAATACTAAAAGACGGTATATCCTTGGTGGGCCCAATACTGCGAGCCAACGCCATGTCTATAAAGTAAAATTAGAACCCAAACATTACTATGAAACTGCATTCCTGGCAGCACCAAGCCTGACCAGTGATATAGCTCCGAGCTTCCAATGTTTCCAACTCAGCTGTACGCTCCTATGATGACCTCTGGTCCATGTGTTGAGATCAGATGTTTCCGTATCCCTTCTTTATCCATGCGTATCGAGCTTTCCAGTTGCGCCCTCACTGGGCAGGTAGACGTTTGAAGTCATCCGTCCTCAACTGAGCTATTAAGATCCGGGCTTGGCTACCATTATTAGACATTATAGGAATGCTCGTGGGTGAGCAAACTCTCTTGCTATTGCTGCGGTGGAGTTGAGTCTTCTAGAGTGTCTGTCGTGCGAATGTGCTCTGAACAACTTCCTGACAACTGCATATCTTGTCGGTATACGCCTCGCTGGTGTAACCCCCATATAACCCATCGGTCTAACGAAGCTTTCCAGCATTTTCGACGCCCTGTACATACTACTTAGGGTTCTCGCAAACTGGGCTCTCAGTTCGTGCCGAGTGCAGTGATAGTTCCAGCCCCTGTCGAACAACCATCGCACGCCACAACTTACCAGAACTCCGCGCCAATATGGTACCCGACGCAATTAACCGACTTTATCGCTTGTATCTGACTCCAATGATTGGTATATAAGGTCATTCTAGTAGGTTTCTGCATATGTCCATCCAGCATCAGTGCCGTGAAGCCTCGTCGCTTGAAACCTACCCTGGAGCTCAACACCAATATCAGTCGGCCACATGTCGAGGAGCACGTATATTTCGAATCCAGGTATTACGGAATTCCTTTGGACTAGTTTAGGAACAAGCCCGGGACGGTGCTAGAATCAAAATCGGTAGAGGCTTTCTGAGATGTAGACAGATTTGTTAATTCCTCTGGGGTTTGCGAGACTAGCTTTAACACGCGAAATCTTCGACAACAACCATCAACAGCACTCAACGATGATTTGCCAGCCTTTTACCAAGTAGAAATTCCAACCAGGAAAGTAATGTATACACGACGTCTAGGTTACCAGGGAAGAGCCGTAGTCAACTCGAAAACAGCCTGGAACAACATTTAATGACTCAAGCGTGCAATTGCAAAACGCTTCCACCCGGGCTTCTACAGTTCTGCGCAAGCAACAAAAAGCAAGCATTGCTCCTGCATGCCCGTCACAGGTAGCCCATTAGCCACGTTCAAAGTGTCACTGCCCCCCCGTGGGACAAAACCCCGCTGGCCAAGATATACGATATCCATCCTGCAAGCCACCAACGGGCCAGGACATGCACTCCACACAAACGGGCTGCCTGGTTTCCGTCGCACGAGCCGCTTAGTGAGCTAGCCAGCTAGTCCGTGGGACAAGGGGACGAGAACGCTCAAAGTCGAGTAGACCTCTCTCTCTCCAACAAAGCCCGAGTCAAGCAGGAAAACCCGTACGGTACCAGCTCTCGAGTATAAGACAAATCTCTGC